>JBBPDB010000040.1:132299-153095 GCA_037974465.1 Brachypetersius altus
GTATTACTTCAATCACGTCTTCTCCGTCGTACCGTGTATTCTCCGAAAGACATCATGTACCGAACCGTGACCCATGTCCCGCGATGGTTCGGTACCAATACATGTACCGTTACAGCCCTAGTAGTAACATACAAAAATTGGCCATCATGTCAAATTAAAAATTTTATTGCTATTTGATGGCACAGTGCTTGGTGAAATAGTGCTCCATCTTAAGCTATCTACCTGCTGTCTCGACACTCTACCCACAATAGGTTTTCGGCTGTATTGTGTATGAAAATGTTCAAGTTGTGAACAAATCTCTTCTCTCAGTGATGTTTCCAGATGGCTGTTATAAAAATCCCTTCTGAAAAGGATACCTGGATGCCTCCACACTGTTTCAAATCAGGAAAGGTAACTGAGAAAGTGATTTTCAACTAAATCATTTAATGACTTGAATTTAAATGTCTACCTCAATTACTTTTAATCGGAATTCTGTCAACATCATCTAAATACAGACTCGGGTAAGACTCGGGTATTGCTAGATCTTAGTGCGGCTTTTGTCATTACCGATCATATAATACTGCTGCACAAGTGGCATTTGGCAGATGCCCTGTCAGGGAAATTTGCATTTATTCTTCGCAATCATACATACATTCCTTTGTAATCACGTATTGTAAAAGGAAATCGGTACATTCAGTTGATGATTCATATTCAGACTCTTTCTAGTTATACTCATATTAAGGGTGATTCTGCTGGTTAATGGTTAAGGTTGCACAAGTTTAGGGCACAGTGATTAAATCAAGGTTGTTATTTTGCGTAAACACTGTTTTCAAGCTAAAGAGTTTAGATAGGGTGTTTCGTTTAGACCAGAAAGCACTTCTTCAGGGTCTTCACCATGGAGACGCATGGTTTCTGCCCATGTTTGATAAGGTGGTGGTCATTTTGAAAGTATAAGAAGTCCTCTGCAAAGGACGAATTCAGAGAGAACTTCAGGACTCAGGACTGCCCTGGGTTCCGAATAGCTCTTTCCATTTGCAAATGTAATAAATCTTTGTTTTGAGCGAAGACTTTGTCTGTTTGCTGATTCTCCACCACCCCAAGAGCCCTTATCCAGAGTGTTGTGTTGGGCTCACTGGAACCTCGGATGGTTCAGGATGTATCTAGAGGGCATGAATGATCTTTTCTCTATATACACTATATACACTTAAACACAGAATACTGCTATGCCATATGGAGTCCCACAGGGATCCATTCTTGGGCCCCAGCCAATTCATGCTTCCTCTTGTATAGTCAAATGATTTTTTCTCCCAGGTGGCTTTTTGTAGCTAGGCAATAAGCTCAGATTCATCTAGCTCCTTTACCAAATGACCTTAGTAGTATATACCAAAGTGTATAAAATTAAAAAGTAAATCAGAACAATCTCTTTCAACAGAGATCTCTTTCAAAACACACAGGTTTGGGAACAATGAAGAGATCACAACACATATCTGCATTTCTAGAATCAAGGTCAATCAGGACTACAACCAGTGCCAAGTACCTTGGTGTAATCTTGAATGAGGATCTGAGTTTTGGTGATTCAAGCTGTAACTAAATGGGTATTCTTGTATTTAAAAATAAAAAAACATATCTAAGGTGGTGAAACTCATGCCTTTATATTCTGCTGACTTTTGCATTGCTGTTCACTCAGGCTTCCACAAAAATACCATTAGACAGCTACAGCTGAATCAAAAAGTTCTGACAAAAATGTAGAAAAGAGAATGCATTACTCCAATCCTTAGGTCCTTGCATTGCAAACTGTTTATGAGTCACTAAATAGTTTGATCCCTAAATGTCTCTGAGATTCATCATAACCGGGTCAAATATAATTTCTTATGCTACTTGGTACTGCAACCAGTTGCCCATGGAGATTAGATCTGCCCCAAATGTTGCCAGTTTTAAAATAAACCTTTGTTCTTTATATATATATATTTTTTTTAACTTAACTCCCTGTTTCTTTTATTCTACATTAATTTTATGGTCGTAAAGCACATTCGAACCTCCAAGCTTGGAGGTATGAGGCACAACGCTACCGATTGCGCCACTGTGGGACCCCATTCAAACATTAGCCATCCTTGTCCATTAGGTTTTTCCTCACTTCTCAGGAAGGCTCAGCTCGGCATAACATTTCTTATTTTCGAAACATACACATTCTAATTCTCCTCTCTCTCTTTCCTGCTGTTTTCGTCTTATTTTCTTCTGGTTCTGCAAAAGCACTGCAGGACTCTAATGTGACTGTTTCCTGCTTTCGATGACCAAAGAAAGTGTGGACCTGAACTCAAAGCACCACTCTAGGCCTCCAACAGAGAGCCAGTGAAGCCTGCTGCTTGCCCGAGAGCCGTGCTGAAGTGCAGCTGCGTAGGTGGGTCCAGCAGCAGGGAGCCAGAGCCCTGACTGATTCCTCCATCACCCTGGAGGAGGTCATGTTAGAGTACAGGTCTCTCTCAGCTTTTTTCCATCAATCAAAACAACAAAAAAAAGGAACACTGTTTTGCCTCGCCTGATTGAGCTGTTCCACTGACTTCCAGTATGACGACTGTGGATAGTCAAATATACAAGCATTCAGGGTAATCTTGGCATTCATTTATAATAATCTTAGGGCTGGGAAAGTTCAAGGCCAGGTGTTCAAATAAATTCTTTACAAATCATACAATGTGATTTTCAGATTTTTTTTTTACATTCTGTCTCTCACAATGGGAAAGCATCTACAGTGTGAATTTCAAACCCTCCATGGTTTGTAAGCGGGGGAACTCGTAGGGTGTTCAAATACTTACGTTCCTCACTGTATATATAAAGATCAATTGGCCAGACTGAATTAGAGGTAATGAGCTGGAACTGTACTTTCTCCACTAGCCATTGGTTCAGTACCCAAGAGTCTAGGTTTATATACTTTCTGCGCATGACTAGTACTAACAGGACCTCAGGGTTACCTGTTTGTGGTAATATATACAGCGGTCAACAAGAAGCGTCACTTTCAACAGGAAAAAAATTTGAATGAGAGTGTGAGAACTGTTGAATTGTGCTTAAGAGGACAAGCAAGTTAACAGGCCAAATTCGATAAAGCAAGTCGGTTCTGTTATTTGGAAAATTTTCTTTATATATATTTCTATATATATTTTTTTTTTATTTCAGAAACGCGCAACAAAACATTAACAGATTTCCCTAACATTAGTTATTGAACACACTTCACCGATGATCTCCCTCACGGATAACTGGTTCTCTCTGCCCGACTCTGGCTGGATCAGCAGGTTACAGGATGTGTGGTGCGTTATGCACAAGTGTTGCCAACAGGGGCGGTGTAGAGTGCCCTCTGGTGGACAAACTATACAACGCCAACACTCATGACTTGGTTGAAGGGTTTTTCGTCCGTTTTTATTTTATTTTTGAAATATTCATTTATCGGCCATTATAAACGCTGATACCGATAGTTTGGAAAATGACTAATATCGGTCGATAATATCGGCCTGCTGATATATCGGTCGCGCTCTAGTCCTTACTATAGCAAGCAAGACGCTTGATCAGTATGGGTTGTATAAATTTGACCAATCAGACTTTCCTGATCACTCCATCCTGTCCTCTACCCGATCCCACTCCCAACGTATTTTCTACACCTCCATTAGGCCTCGTCCATGCAGAGCTTTTCAATCAGCATCCCTGTTTGTTTCCCCCTTGTTTAATGTGGCTCCAAATCACTCGGCAAGCTGCTTTAAACATGTGCAGGAGAAGCAAATTAAGAAATAACACAATTAACGCTCACTGGGGTACGAGCCATCCTTCGCCTAATGACCTGCTTTTTACGCCGTGTATGTGTAGTGTGAGGCCACAGACAAGTGAAGGGGCCACAGGCAGCTGATGAAGCCGATGACCTTCCTCCCCCTCCGCTGCAGAGGGGAGTCGACCCACCACTCGCATTTAGAACCAGCTTAGCCCATAGCAATTAACACCATGCTGCTTAAAGGAGATTACCAAATGCTTGAGTTCTATAGAGAAAGTACAGAGCCCAGAGAGAGAGAGAGGGGCAGAAAGAAGGAGAAAGTGGGGAGAGACAGAAAAGGGGGTGGGAGGGAGGGAGGTGGGTGCAGAGAAAGAATATGAAGAGAGAGAGAGAGAGAGAGAGAGAGAGAGAGAAGAGATGTATGGAAATGTAGGAATGAAGAGAGATAATGAGAGCAAGGGAGAGGGCAAGAGGGAGACATGAAGGAAAAGAGGTAAAACAAAAAGAAAAGGCAATAAGAGAGAGAGGAAAGGGAAAGAGAGGTGAGAGAGAGAGAGAGGAGTGAGAGTGCTCTAGTTCACTTTATCTGGCTGTACACAAGGTCGTATTTTCTTCTAAACAGAATGCAGGGCTTATTATAGCAGTGACCATGGGGTGCCAAAACAAGCAATTGTTGACAAAAGGCACTGTGGCTGAGCTGAGAGGCGACCTGTACCATTACAAAGCAACATTAAACAAGTCCTTGTTCAAATTGTTACTGCAATAAAGAACATTCAGGGCTCTATTCAAGCGAGAGACAGTCAGGGTGCCTGCAGGCTACAATATAAGCCAAGCACACCTGTTTTACAGCAATGGCAGTTGACTTGCTTCAGTGATGTATTCAATTAAGTCAACCATGAGCTGTCAAACGAAAACAGCCAAATCACACAACAGATCTACAGCGGTAGGTATTTCGTCCGAGTTTTGAAAACGAAGGAAATATCAACGTTAGAAGATTTCTCTGTTTGTCTTCTCTTGCCCTTACAGAGATTTTATAGGCATTTTTTCAGCGCTGCTCTTTGGAGTCTGTATTTCCCAACCCATCCGAGGCTCTCTCGTCCAAAGTCTGCAGTTGGAAAGGGAAAAAAAAAAGAAGAAAAAATAGGGAAGGAAAAAAAAAAGAGTGTTTTATTTTGAACTTCTATCGCCACGGCTTTAATGAGCTGTGTACGGCGTTCTGCTTTCGGAAGTCTGGTCGGAGATAAAAGTGTGAGAAAAGGGAGGGGGAAGAAACTAGGTCAGCACTGCAGTCTGTTCCAAAACACCAGCAATCTACTTATGCCATAACTCCCCTAACAGCATTAGGGCTCCAGCTCAGAGGCCATTAGGCAAAGCCACACTTCTGCATTGAAAACCCCTCCTCAAATTCAACAAGCTCCGAACACCCTGACTCTATTTTTTTAGGGTGTGGTAATAGCATTCGAGCACAGCATTTTAAACCTTCGCATGTCCTCGAATGCTGCTGTGATGGGAGCAGAAAGCGAGATGGAAATGTGCAAGCGATTTGTAACATTGCAGAAACAATATTAACTGATTTGCGAGGCATGGACTCACCCTGGGCGGGGGGGTGGGACGGCCCCACTGCAGGGTGCACACACACACAGGGTCCCTGGGTCCCCTGACTCGCATGTCTTTGGACTGTGGGAGGAACTGGAAACCCCCGGATAAAGCCCATGCCACCACAAGGAGAACATACACACTCCACACACACACACACACACACACACACACACACACACACATGGTCAGGACCCAGATTCGAATCCCCAACCCTGGAGGTTTGAGGGAACAGTGCTGCCTACTGTGGGGCACATGCATATTTTATTTATATTTTATTCTTATTTGTTCATAGTTGTATTCTCTTATTATATACATACATTTTTTATACATATTTTTAATGTGCATTAGCATGCCCCAAACTACTTCTCATTGGTTCCTGAGGAATCTAACCCCTGTTTTACACCGGATGCGTCTGCGTCGCGGTGCGTCTCCGACACGGCAGCCGCAGCTAATCGCCGCCAATGAAGTCAATGCATCAGTTTATACTACGTCTCTGTTCTGTCACATCTCCGGCAGTCCGGCGAGATGCGCATCAAGTCTAATTTTGATGGATACGGATCAAGAACGTAACACAGAGCGCATGCGCCGACTCCAGACGACCCCTTTCACAACACGGAATTATACTAAATAATTATAAAATCATATGTGACCCACAGATTGTTGACCAGTGTATTTAAACAGAAAACACCACAAAATGAATCAATGTCATTCAAAGGTGGACTTTAAATGCATTAATTGTTTTCAACACAATAAAGTATGCTATTAAACATTAAACACAGAAATGCAACACAACACTAAACACAAACACAATTAAAGCTGAGCAACAACAAGGACAAAATTATCTAGGAAGCTACTAATAGTGTTTGTAGTGCGCAGAAATAAAAAAAAAATCAGCAAAACAAACACCATTGGTTTGCCCACGGTTGTTATTGCGTTATCCCTAGCGATCTTACAATTCTCCCATGATCATGTAATCTCGCAAACCAGCGGCGCGCCGGATCAGATACGGACCACAAACGCGTCCAGTGTGAATTGGCGCATGGCCTCGAACGGTATGGAAATGCAGCGCAGTTGCACCGCAGCGGACACGCATCCAGTGTAAAACGGGTAACATTTGATCGCGATCCTCCATTCTGTCAAAAAATCTGCCTTTGTTTACACAATGAAATTCCTCATGATTAGTGCAAAACGTAAGTGTTCCACTTGGGACACTACTTACCCACGGCAGTGTGCACTACAGAGGGAAGTGCTCAGTGCGCACTATGCACTACATTCCAGTGCACTCACACAAGTGCGCGATTTCAGACACACCCCATGTCCTTAACACCAGTGATAGTGTTTCTTTCTTTTCTTCCATCCCTTCAATCAGTGGTTCTAAGTGAACAGGCTGAAGGAAGGAAGCTAGGGAGAAAGAAACAGTGAGAGATACACTAGATGGACAAAAGTATTGGGACACATAACACACATGAAAAGGCAGAAAACAGAGGCTCTACCCAACCTTATATGTTTGACCTTGAGTTCGACCCAGAGCAAGATGAACACAACAATTCATGTGTGACTTACCTTTGTCTGTAGCCAATTATGCATGCTTGTAAAACCAGCAGACAAAAATGGCAGATCTTTGACTAATCTAGTGGGTGGGGGGCTCGACGGAGGAGGGGTGATTCTATGCAAACTTCCTTCCTATGACGTTACAATAAGGGAGCAATCCAAACCTCATTTTTAAAGGAACTTAAACTGTCAATAATAAAACTGATATCTCGTTATATGAGAATGATTTTGTGCAAAGAACTTCATGAACATGTTTTGTATAGCCCTATTGTAACTAGGTTTTTTTAAAAGTGAGTTTTGCATAATATGTCCCCTTTAATATGAATTATTTGTAATGTTTTTCTCATACTGTAAAGTTTACATTTTGTACCTACAAGGTTTTTGTTACAATAACAAGAAAGGTTTCAAAAGCTATTGAGAGGAATCAGCCGCACCGTTGCTAGGAAGCATGTTCAGGAAAAAATGTGTCCATTAGCTATAGTAGGCATGCTGCATGCCTATGACTGCTACAGTCCTCAAGCAATCCTTTGTGTCATTCACACAATAACCCACAGACCCCTGCTTCAAATATACATACATATCATGGTGAAGGCTTTAATGTAGTAACATTATGCAGGGCATACTCTGAATCTATATTAGGAAGCTTTGTTACAGTGTCCTTGACAGTATGCTGGTGGAATGTACATTGTAAACACAGAATAATGACAAGTCCCAATGCACTTTAAGAGCAGATAAGCTTCACATGACAAAGTTAAGCTGATGAATTGTGCCAGTGCTTCACTGGCAGACTTCATGTCGACATTAGAATCTCAAATATTTTGCAAGGCCAAATGACCTAGTGTCTTTCTAAAAACTGCCGCATGGTCCATTACTAAGAAGTGGCTTTATTTACTTGGTTTGAAAACTTCTTTAAAATAAAACAGATCAGGTCCATAATTATCTCTTAATTTTGTCAGAAGAAACAAAAAAATGATTATCAAGAAATATAGTGACACTGATTAGCCATTAGCCATTAGCTGCATGCCTCTGGGGTGAGCACTGACCCTCTCAAGACCACAAGTTCACCAGGTGTTCGCTAATAGATAAGGCCTTTTCTGGATCTTCCAGGAGGAAATGAGGCCAGTGCGCTGTGAACACACAAGTTCAGCGAGGGCAGCAAACAAAGGAGGCCCCTACTATCAGCAGGGGTGAGCCACGTGGTCCTGAACAGCGAGGCCAGCATGAAACAGGGTGTAAACAGGAAATCAGAACTTTAGAAGAAACACAGACAGGCAAATACACTCCCAACACAAAGGGGAAGGGAGAGGAATGAGAGGATGAGCAGATACCAGCCTTATGATAGAGTTACTGTAGATTAAGTAGGACCAAGCAAACAGGGGGAAGTGGGTCCATTTAAGGTCAAAACTAACATGTTGATTCAGAAAAGGAGAATTCAGGATCAGGGCAGAATGCCCAAATAAAAGTCACAGGGTTTAAGAGCATAGTTGCCAACAGACACCAGGTCCGGGAGCTAGCCAAGATGGTGACTCCGGGGCTGAACCAGAAGGTGATGGGTTGTATCAAAGGTTAGAGGGGCGCTGAAAAACAGTACGCGAGGCGAGTAGTATGTCCGAATTCATAGTATTGGAAAAACAGTAGGCGAGAAGTACCCGGATGACCTACTGCTTCCGGCCGAATTCTGTAGTAGGCATTCGATGGACACATGAAAAATGGCGGAAAACGGAGACCCGGCTCTTTTCAAGAGTAAGTACCTTAAGGACAACATTGTTCATTGTGGTTAAATTACACTTGTGAGAAAATGCCCTCTGTAAAGGTAAAAAATAATGCGCTGTTGTGACGACACATGACACGTGACAACATCAACACAGCGGATGCAGTACGCCTGAATTCCATTCATACTGCCCTCATTCATACTGTATAGAACGTACTGTTTTAACGGTAGAGCCGTACGCTCTAATTCAAATCTAGTACCTACTCAAGTAGCATGCGATTTCGGACGCAGCAGTTGTGTATTATGGGCTGATAGAGCCACCGTATTTGTTGTACTAAGGGTTTTGGGTAATGTAGTTTGTGATATATGAAGAGAATTAGCATCCCTGAGGTGTGCAAAACAAGTTTGACTGTCTTGCACCTGTTACAAGTTTATTAAACTGCGCTGTAAAGACAACACCTTTTGCACCTCTTTGTTAGTGGCAACACACAACAGAAGAGAAGACCAAACCTACCAAACAAAACAAATGACAGAGGCACAAAATGGGACCAGACAGACTAAAATGTGTCAAAACAAAACAGATAGAAGACTGACACGAAGACTGGGACCGAAAATGTGACTGGGCAGAATGGGTTGCGACACAAAACAAGATGTGAGACAAAACGACATAAACAGATGCACAAGTGTTGGTAAAAACAAAGACCAAGACTGGAAACATGTCTGGATGGACTTTGGGGCAAAACATGGAGTGAAACCAGACATATTTAAGCACCACTGGTGATAGACATAAATATAGAAAACACGACTGGACCAACTAGGTATGAATTGTGACAAGCCAGACTTGGGCATGCAAAAAGACAAGAAAGGCACGCTGGTGATGCCTGGGTGCTGAGGCATTGTGTTCCCTCTCATCAGTGTCTTTGTGATGATTGATGGGTGCTGCATGGGAATAGGACAGGATTGCCTGGAGGGAAATGCTTGTTGGAGCAGCAGCCACTGCTTACAGGGTCCAGCACCAAAGTTCTTCATGTCCGCCATGTGCTCCTGTCAAGTAAGTGGCAGAAAAAGGAGGCCTCAACCTGCAGTAGGGATGGGGCCTTATGGTGCTGAACAGCAAGGCTGGCATTCACCAGACACACATGGACCCAGTGATTAGCTTCCCCTGTGTTGGGAACCTTTACACATGGAACAGGAAAGCAGAACTAGAGAGGAAACACACACAGGCAAACACACTGACACAAAGAGGAAAAGACGAGAGATGGCATTGGTGATGAGGGGAATTGTGAGGACGAATGGATGCCAATCACCACCGACACCATAGCAACCACCTTTTATACCTTAGCAACCACAAAAAAACGTGGTCTTTTTTCTTTACTAAATAAATCATACCAGTCGCTTTTGCCCGGGAACACGTGCCAATTTTTAAGAAAATGTAAATGGTTTAAAAACATTGGTTGGTAAACTTTGAAATTAGGTACGCTGTGATAAACAGTTCAGAATGTTTCATCTTCGTATGTGTTACAGTCAAAATAGTCTCCCTTTTTTTTAAAAAAAGGAGAGTTGTATGAATGAGGCCTACAAGCCATAAACAGAAAATGGAAGTTCAAAACCTGTAATGTTCACATAAATTTGAGTTAGGCAGTAATATATAAATGATCATGGATTTATAACCAACTAACATGTTCCCAGTCAAAAGTGACCAGGAACACAGTGTGTTAAGCCTAAAGGAACACAATAGGAGGGTTAAGAGCAAAACGGAGGCAGAGTGTTACAGTACCATCACCATGAAGGGGTGTACTTCCTCTGCACCCGTGTCTAAGTAGGTGGTACAAGTGAAAGTAATAACCACAAAGCTGATGCCTATGGGACCCATCCAACAATTAGGGCATAGAACCCACTGAAGACCACAGAAGTCCAATAAGCTGTGAAGTGGGGTCTCCATAAATCAGACTAGCTTGTTCAGGACAACCCACGGATGCTTGACTGGTGAGTGTTACAGAGCCTTTCATCTGTTTCAGTCACCACTTTAATGGCCTTTAAAGACTTTAATGAAGAAAAGAGATTAAAATCTATGCATTCTGTAACATTCTCCCTGTCCTTTCCCTGGTCCTTTGCTTTCTGGTATTTTCTGTTTTCTTGTGTGTGCCATTGTTTACATGCACCATGTGTCTTTGTTTGTGTCTGTACTCCACGTGAGCATGTGTTATTTTGGTCTTAGCCCTGTTTGTATTTTCTTGTGTTTATTCCCCTCATTTATACTTGTGTTTTTGTTTCATGTCTTGTAATAAAGTTTTTTTTGGATTTTGCGATTACATGCTGTCTGCCTCAACCCTCATTCCTTCTACTGGTTCGGCTCTTTTAACAAGAAATATTCGATATTAAAAGTTATTGTCAGGTAAACCGAACTGTCTAGCTTTATACTTTTAAATTCCGTTCAATGGAAGTGAAGTAGCACATTACAGATTTGATTAGTTATCCTCAGTACTGCTATCAAAATTGAAGCCACAACAAAAGAAATTATTCTAATTAGAAATATATATATTTATGACAAATGTGACAAATAACATTCTTGAATCCAATTTGTTAAATAATGCTGCATTTAGGTTAATGGCTAATATTGTAGCTACATGTGCAACCAATGACGTATCTAAGAGAGTTATGGGCCCAGCTGCTCTAGAGATCCTAGCATTATTTGTGTCTTGCACTTTTTTCTCTTTGTGTGGTCCTGTTCATACTTGTGCAGTCTTGATGTTGCACCAAGGTCCTGTAGGAACTTTCTTTCGTTTACTGTGTAGAAATGACAATAAGCAACCACTTGATTTGGCTTGAGCGGGTTATTGACCTGCCTGCACTGCTGGCAGTCAGCCCACTGTACCCAAATAAATAATGTTCTTAATGTTATTATACAGTTCCCTCTAGAGACGACCTTTTTGTAAATTGCACTGAAATCTGTTTTTGCTTTAAAAACTACTAAACTGTGTAATTACTTTATTTAAAACACTGCTGGCGTTTCAACTAAGTGGCTGCTTCTTTTAGGCAGCTTCTCTTCTCAATAGTTTTTCCACCTCATGTTGATTTAAATTCAATTGCATTGACTGATGTTTTGGACAGAACGTATTAATCCTATAAAATACCTATAAATACAGCGCCTTCTCTCATGCACATTCAAACAAACGCCTCAGTGCCAAGAAGTATATATTTAATTTTGCATTCTTTCCTTTCTGGTCTACAGTGCAGCAACCACTTTAGCACTTCCGTGCTGTAACATCTTTATCCATCTCAAACCTCCGAACCTACCACGTTTCTGTGCAGTCCACCGTAGTTCATCACTTTGGAAGACAAGAATCTTATTGAGCTCCTCAGGGTCTGAGAACCCATCCTGCAGATCTCTCCAGTGATGGCCAAGCAGTTCAACCAGGACGGGAGGACAAAAAAAGTCTAAGCCAGGCTGCTTGGAGCCTCTCTTGCACTTGCTGTTTTCAGCCCCATCACTTTCTAAAGACGGCCAGGTTTTATCAGTGAGGCATGAACAGGAAGGCGCCTGACTCAAAATGTACGTTTCTCCATCTTGTGATAACATCATTGCTAAAGAGGTCACTCCTTACCGTCTGTTTGGATTCTTAGCTACCTGCTTTATGACTATTTATATTCTCACTGTTGCCCTACATCATGTATTTTTAGTACAGATGACATGTGATTGGTGCAGGGTCATGCCATTCCAATGGCAAACATTTTATCATTGCTTACCCCACATCGCTTGATACTGGAGGTGCAATGATAATGAACGGGTCAGAACTGTAAACATGTCAGATGCAAGCCTAAGTGGAATACACTGGTGGTGATATCACCAGTGCATTGTTCTAGAAATAGTACCAGACATGATAAAAAATATCAGTGGCTCAACATCGTCCTCCAATCAGACTGGACAAACAGTCGCCCAGGAATCTGAGTGTGATCCTGGCAGATATTCAACATGCTAACCTCATCCGACAGCTGTCAGAATGGCCAACCTTAAATTCCAATGGAAAGTGAAAGGCACACTTTTACTTATTATGAATGAAGGATTTTGTCATCTGTGTGCATTTTTCTTGTTTGTTTGTGTGCTTTAAAGGTACCTTTGTCCAATGTTCTGATAGCAATTACAATGTATTAGACATATTTTTTATTGTAAGATCCCTATTCAACTGTTTACCATTGGAAAGCAGGAGAATGCCTTACAGACACATACATGTTTTGCTCATTTAGTTAAAAGCTAGTAATATCAGGCATTCTTCCTGAAAGAATACACTCACAACTGGAGAACTCATCATGATCCTACATTTGCAATTACAACACATGCTCTGACAGTGGTGAGCCAATGTGGATCAGTAGGTTTCAGGAGAAAAGCATCCAGTATTTCAGTGATACACTTATCAGTCTCGTAAAGAACCACTCTATATGTATAAGTGTATGATCTAAGCTACACACACCTGGTCATTATTATAGAAAACTAACTTCAAAGTTAACGAATGTAAGTGAAGGGTAAAATTGATGTATAACAAATCTAAAGGAACTCTTAGCTGTGTATCATTCAATTATGTAAAAAATTATTTTCACAAAAATAATTTGGCAAATGTAACAATTAAAGCCACAGATATTTTTTGCAGAGAGATGCAGAGCTGTAGGAACAGAGTTAAGGCGGAGCTACAGCTCAGAGCTACATTATGACAATCATATTTTTTTATTTATTTTGCCCTCCAGATCCCCATGACCACCAATGACCTACAGACCACCACAATAGTAATCACACTATAATAAATCTTTCATATGAATTGACAATATTCAATTGCCGTCAGATGCTTTAGACGCCAAATAACATGAGAACAATGCACACGTGACTCACCTTAAAACACTATAAAATATCATTCAGGTGGCACCTAACCAATAGAGAATGGAACATTGTAATGATTCATGGGTTTGATGGAACATGAGGAGGGATGCAAATGTAAAACCTGGATTTTATTTACAATAGCTAACAAAACAAGAAAACTATTTTTATGGGAACATAAAAATAAAGGGCAGAGCCACGATCCAAACAAACATGTATGGGCTGCAGTTATCTGACAATGACAAGTGCAAACACATGGAGGTATATACAAATGACAGGGCAGTTTAAACACCTGGAAAATGCCATGCTACACCACCCACACCCCCAGCTGCCCCACAATGCATTTCAAGTAGAGATTCAGGCTCTATTTTCGTCAGGACTGTCGCAACTAACTCTTCATCCCTGTTAACTTTGTGGAGCAGCTGTAGCTGGCTGAGTAGTTTGCAGCTGCCCTGCGTGGTAGCCTCTCTCCTCAGCCTCTCATCCAGTGTATTATGAAATATTGTCCTGTCCAACTCTTGCAACAGCTTTGCGCTTCAGAACACATTAAGAACATTAACGACATCCATAACATGTTCCAGGATATGTCTGCGTGGCTATTTCAGCAAACGCACTGCAACTCTTTGACTAGCAATTTCACACAATATCAATGATTCTCAATGGCAAACTCCAGCGGAGATGTGTTTATAGTTAAGGGTGGTCAGGTACTATTTCACGAGATGTTTCAAGAGGTTGGAGGAGTGGGTAGGATACTTGCCTCTGGACCAAGAGGTCATGGGTTTGAATTGAGTAAGACCCTTAACCCAAGTTGCTCTAGGGAGACTGCCCCCTGTAGTTAAGGAATGGAAGTTGCTTTCGATAAAAGCTTCAGCTAAATGGAAATTTATGGCTGGAGAGATGTATGCTGTTTTCAAAGCAATAGAACTTAAGTATTATGTGATTATTTTTTTAAAGCTAATACTAATAAGCTAATACTGAATTAAAAAGAGACTAGATATGACACACTAGAATAATACAAACTATTCAAATGTTCCTTTGGGATTTAATCTTGAATTGTATGAACTAATTTGAACTTTCGACAGAGGAATGCAGCCTCTGTCGACGCTAGCCTTGCAAAACATGTACGTTAAATCCAGCACATTTTGTTCAGCAAGTCAGTTTTCATTAAAACAATGTGTTTGGTTCATTTTATATGGAAGTTTTAAATGTTATCTAAAAGCAAGCCTTAACATACGGTGAGGCGGGGAGCTGTAATTAGGGCAACAGCCGTGCTGCTTATTAGACTGCAGTTTCATTACAATTTAACAGTGATTGTGAAAACTTAAGTAAAAGAAAGTTTTAAGGGGACCTTTTGTAGCTCAGGGCCTTCGCAGCCAACTACCAAGTTAAACTGCATTTAACTGATTTGATAGTTTCACTAACCTAAAGAAATAAGGAAAGCTACTAAAAAAGGTCTGGTTCACTGTAGGTTTAGATGCTAACTCTGTTTGGTCTCCAAGTGATGGCATGTTTTTTAAAGCTTAATTTTGGTAAGGCCTCAGAATATACAATGCTGAGTGGAAGTTTGCATTTCCTGTACATGTTATCCTTGCACAGGTAGTCAGAACGTTTATGGAAGAGTTCACTTAGATCGCCAAGTTTGGGGTTCTTCCCCTTTGGAAACAGTTTTAAACGATTTATCAGTGATGGATTAATTGCACACAACTGAAAATATACTTGCAGGTTGAAAAACACTGACAAGCTGGTCAGAAAATCATATACTCAGGAAACAACCAAATATTTGTGACAAAACGGCAGCACTTTTTGTGGAGATTATATTGTATGTGTGTGGGTGTTAGTCTACCGTGTAAGTAAGCTCCATTGGTTCAGTTTCTACACGACACATTTAGAATTCCATCAAAGGCTAAAGGCTTTTACTTGAATCAGGAGATTAAGTGGCATATACAGATGAGGCTTTCTGGTTCAAATGGAGGCTGAGTGGCACAGTCAGGTGGTTTTAAACCTTCAGAACTCCCACCAGTGCTAAACAAGGCAACCTTTATAATGTACAGTGATGATCAAAGTGCTGTATCATCACACACATTTGTTTCATTGGCTGAAAATGAGTGATATGTAGTAATAAATAAAAGCAGGCAAGCAAATAAATAAATGGCCATATGCATTGAGCAGTAGAAACGAGTAGAAATAAATACTTAAATCTGACATTTTTGTGTCATTTATACCCTTGTTATATATTTGGGACCAGATAGTAAAATGGGCTAAATCAGCAAAAAGAAATATCACCAGAAGAGAAGCAATATTACCTTCTAAATCAATGTTAGAGCTTAATGTTAATTCATAATCACCATGTTAACAAGAAATTTAAAGAATATCAATGTTCAATTGTTATTCAGCTTTCTCTTTGAGGGCTCTGAAAAATAAAAAACAAAAAGCCAAGCAGTGTTCCTACCCAAACACACCAAAAAACGTGAATTTTGTGATGTGGTAAAACGAATGCCTAAAAGTGCCTATTTTTATAGTGTAAACCCTAAATATGCCCCCAATTATGCTCCCAAAACAAAATTTAAATTAATTTATTTTTAATTTATTTTAAAGCTTAATACACTTCCAACAAACAATGTAAAGGTAAACCGCATACACATACTGTACAGTGTACACTGAACTGCTGTCTACTGCAGTGCTAGAATGTAAAATGCCAAAGTTACCCTTCTTTGTGTTCTCTCGACAATACCAAAAAATATATACAGTTATATCTTTTATATGGAAATGTAGCTGAATTTGCATTAATATTTAACCGCTAACCGCTAATGCTAACATTTTTTTTAGCAATTAAGTTTTCAGATTATGATTATTTATGCATTTAATGCATTAAACTGAGTTTAAAAGGAAATTAAAGTGTTCTGGGAGCAGATTTGGGGGCATATTTAGGGTTTACACTATTCAAATGGGCATTTTTTAAAAACCAAAACACAACACCACGGTGTTTCAATATATGCGGGTGCTCTTGGGATGTAACCCCATGAAAAGCAGGGGATTACTGTATATCCCAGCCATGGTCACCCTTTGCGTGGTCACCCTAGATGTGCTGTGTTGTTGTGGTTCTGGGGTTATGTTCTGTTTGCTAAAAGGCAGGACTGTAAAGAACTGCGATGCAGTGAGTGAACTCTGATGAGGGGTGGTTCTATGCAAATTGGCCCAGTGGGACGTCACACTGGGACATTCGTCCAAACGGGGTGTTTTGAAAGGGACAAAAACTGTAGAATAAAGCTGGTGGTATCTTTTTATGTGAGAGTGATTTTGTGAAAATAACAGAGAAAAAAGAGCAAGACACAAATAATGCTGGGATCCCTAGAGCAGCTGGGCCCATAACTCTCTTAGATACGCCATTGGTTGCACATGTAGCTACAACATTAGCCATTAACCTAAATGTAGCATTATTTAACGAATTAGAAATCCTTTTGTCCTCACTGAGAAAACTGGGATTTGGCATCTAAATCAAATGTGTTAAATCAAATATGCATTTTTTAGTACCAAGAATCCAAAAGAAGAACAGTATTAACTCTAATTCCATTTAAAATCCTGAACTCCACATGACCTTATTATCATCTGCTTTAACCATCTGCTTGAATACATGTAGTGAGAAAAAGCACATTTGGCTTTACTGTCAAATTACCTTCTGTCATATTAAAACCAATATTGTCTATATTGAATACACTCTTTGAAATCAATGACAATAGAAACGGTCCACTATTGCTCAGTAGAGAATCTTTCTACAATAAAAATAATGTCATTTTTCCTTCTGGTATAAGGATTCCATTTGGGAAATTCATTGAGTTACAATAGCAATAGTATCTGGATCAGTGGTGTTTAGGACTCACCTACCAATATGGCTGGTGGAAGCTGAACACTGGGGTCTTTCATCCAGTCATCGTTTGATAGTTCAATAATGGCACCTGGGTTTTCTTTGAGAATGTTCTCTACGCTTTTAAAGTCCTCCTTTTCCAGTGCGCTTTTTAATGTCTGCACAAATTCGGATTCGACAGGATAATCAAACTTTACCTCCGAAGACATTTTACAGCTGCACTTCAACACTTAAAATATTGCACAATTATTTTAACACTTGGAAGTTTGTGTGTCATTCTCTAGGACTGCAGCTAATAATAGAGCAGCCTGCGTGTCAGATGATCAGATCACTTAAAATAGCTCTGGTACAGCTGTATACGAGCTTGCAGTACACTGTTTACAAACTTTGTGGCCCACAGTACGCCTGCTCTATAGCTGTACCTTCAGTCATGCTGTAATATAATTCACACATTTCTTTTCCTGGAACATCATACCACATTTATTTAGCCTGGGCACAGATTGCACAAGATTGTGCTGTCCAAGAATGTAATACACTCTATGGAAAGTATTGGGACACACCTGTTTTCCAGGGTTTGGGCTAGGCCCTCTACTTCCAGTGAAGGGCAATGCTTCCAACTCTGTGTACTCAGTTTGGGGAAGGCCCTTTTATTTTCCAGCATGGCTGTGTCCCGATGCACAAAGCGAGCTCCGTGAAGACAGAGCCCTGACCTCAAACTTTATCCAGCACCTTTGGAATGAAATGAAACGGAGCCAGCACTTCTCATCCAAACACTGGTATCTTACCTCATACACAAAATGGGCATAAATTCCCACAGAAATATTTTAAAGTCTACATATTTGAATGCAGTGTCATTAAAGTCCCTTTTGATTTAATGGTCAGGTGTCCCAATACTTTTGTCCATATAATGTATTTCTTTTAAGCTTGCACTAAGATGACATAATTTTATTGCCCCCTCTAAGAAATTTACTCGTGTTTTTAACTAAATTGATCCAGGATTATGTAATGACTGCAAAGAGTCTAAATAAAATCTAAATTAAAAACTCAATATGAAAATACACTATGCTATATACAGAATAAAGATGAATAAAAACACTTAAGAAGGGAATGAATGAGAAACCCATTCGGGCCAATAGGGGTCAGTGTCCTCTGTTTCTCTTTAAGACTTCACCAGCCAACAAGGAATAGAGTCCCCCTTGTGTTTACATGTAGCTTAGGAGCTAACACAAGCTACCACCATTTTGACATATAACCTTTCCGAAAATGCCAGTGGCTGTCATGATGGGTGAAAATTACGACAAACTTCTTGAGCAATGCGAAACACAGGAGCTGGAGGTAAAATAAAGGTTATTTGTATACTTTCTACTGAAAGAGGCTAGCTACGTTAGCCTAGAGAGCTTTGAATTAGGTCTAGACAGTCAGTAAACGTGTATTATCCTTATCCTTCTGATTCTTGCCTTAACGCCTATTTAATTGGATATTATTATATATGTTTAACCAAGAAATGCCCTGTTTTTGCTTGAGTTTAACCTTGTTATAAAGACTTTCTTAGATGTACTAGCTAGAGTTACTAAGCTAACTGGTGTGGCAGTTAGCTGCTAGAGGTGCAACTGGTCTGTGTGTGTTTTCAGCATGTTAATGGTATCTTTCTAAATTACAGGCGTTTAGCACATTAATATAATGATAACTAACCGAGCTAACATAGCAGTTATCATAAAGGTTAAGCCTATGTACACAGACCAGCCGTGACATTAAAACCACCTGCCTGCTGTCCTACACACTGCGTGGACAAAAGTATTGAGACGCATGGCCAATACGCCAACAGGGACTTTAATAACACTGCATTCAAATACATATACTTTAATATGGAGTAGGTCCCCCCCCTTTGCAGCTATAGCAGCTTCCACTCTTCTTGATATGCTTTCCACAGGATGTTGC
Organism: Brachypetersius altus; assembly: GCA_037974465.1. Taxonomy (NCBI): domain Eukaryota; kingdom Metazoa; phylum Chordata; class Actinopteri; order Characiformes; family Alestidae; genus Brachypetersius; species Brachypetersius altus. The sequence continues at coordinate 151,558 of JBBPDB010000040.1, forward strand.
AGTTTTTGTGGGAATTTGTAGCATTCTGTAAAGCACTTATGAGGGCAGGTACTGATGTTGGATGAGAAAGCCTGGCTCACAATCTCCATTCCAGTTCACCCTAAGTTATTGGACGGAGTTGAGGTCATGGCTCTGTGCATGCCAGTCAATTTCTTTCACACTGAACTCATCCAACCCTGTCTTTATGGAGCTTGCTTTATGCACTGTAATGCTGGAGTATAAAAGGGCCTTTTCTCCCAATACTTTTGTCCAAATAGTGTAGGTCCCTTTGTGCCACCAAAAGGGCCCCGAGGCATCAAGGCCACAAGATCTCTAAAGGTGTGCTGTGGTATCTAATACAAAGATGTTAGCACTGCACTGTGTTCTGATACTTTTCTGTTGTGGCCAGCATCAACTTTTCAGCAATTTACACAACTGTAGCTTTTTTTCGGGGATCAGACAGGATGGGTTAGCCATGACCACTCGTGACCCCGTGTTCGATGTCCCTGATTTCATTGGACAACTTTAGTTATGTACTAACCATTGCAAGCTGGGAGCATCCTATGATATCTGCTGTAATGGAGGTGATCCTTATGCTTGCGTATTTTCTCTGCTTGCAGAACACATGCTTCTCCCACTGATAACAAGATAATCATTATTCCCTTGACCTGAGCTGTTAATATAGTGGCAGATTGGTGTGTGCTGTAGTACCCTAAGCGTGCACATGCAGTCAAATATCTACATAAAAGTGGCACTCTTCTGCCAGAGAACATTGGAAAAGTAGCTCACTACAGTCTCTGTTTTTAAAAATGGGAAATAGATAAAACATGCTCATTTTATCATCTTAAGTTTGTCCTATGCACTAATGTAATGTTAAATGTATTCACCTATTGTAGGCTCCAGGTGGCATTGCAACTCCACAAGTGTACTCTCAGTTACTTGCCCTGTATCTTCTCCACAATGATATGTAAGTATACGCCTCTTTCCCCTTAATGTTTCTACATTATAAGTTAATCGTACTAACCATGTTATTACACACTGTTTTTGCAGGAACAATGCAAGATATCTTTGGAAGCGGATTCCACAAGCAATCAAAACAGTAATATTTAATATTTCAGTTAAAAGCTCTGAGCAGTGTACATCCTTTTTGTAGCTCATTTGTCTTGTGTAGTCCTCACTTGTATGACTAGACTTATAAAATGTTATTTGCTGTTTTTTACTGTTAAATAACAACAATGTCCTGCAAATCCTCACAGGCTAACCCAGAATTGGCTGCTATTTGGGCAGTAGGACAGCGCATCTGGCAGCGAGATTTTCCAGGCATCTACAGCACGATTGCAGCCTACCAGTGGTCTGAATCAATTCTTCCTGTGATGGAATCTTTAAGAGGTACATTTACCATGCTCAGAATATCATTCTTAATAATGGAAAAAAATAGTTACCTTAGACTGTGAGTGATCATGTACAGTATAGTAATAAGTGAGTGAAAGTGATCATTCTGTCATACGTGAACACACCACTGCACACAGTGTGAACAGCACGAAATTCTTCCTCTGCAT
>JBBPDB010000040.1:168246-178694 GCA_037974465.1 Brachypetersius altus
TTTAAAATATCCCCATTTTTATGCGTATCATTTATTTGTATAAATACGTATATGTATATTTATCTGCCACTCCTTAAAGTCCGGGCCGTGAACATAGTTTCTGATATTAAACCAGTCCGTGACGAAATAAAGGTTGGGGACCGCTGCTCTAAAAGACAAGCAAAATCTAAATGTTCTTGTTTGTTCTGAGGAGGTGTATAAGCCATTTACTCGTGGTCTTATTTTAAATTCACTGTTTTGTTTTTTTAGGTCACAAAAAACACAAAAAATGTGGTCCTTTTAAAGGGCTATTGATAAAATGTGATGTAGATAATGTCCATACTGCAAAATGACAACAGTATACGGATACATTTCTTTCATACTTATTTGTGTGCTCATTTCTTCTTGATTTTTGTTTATTATTCATAAAATAGATTTTAGATTTTAGGTACGATTTGTTTAATAATGTGTGTATTTATTATAGATAGTTCTGCAATGAGGAACAGTAGTTGGGCAGCTTTGGCCCTGCTTGATACTGAATGTGGAAAAGCACAGAAATATGGTAAACATGGCAATTATGTGTCACTGGTCTTCCAGGAAAAGCTATTCATCATTCCTCCGATTGCATGACCTCGACCAACCCTTTTTGACTTGTTCCAAGAACAGTATGTCTGTCACTTGGAGCAAACGCACTTCAACCTCAGCAGCTCTTAATCTGAGGCTGTAAAATGTGCTTTCGCCTTCCATGGGTGTCCAGTTTGTTGGTAGCCATGGTGATCTGCTTTGTGTGTGTGTGCGTGTGTCTGTGTGTCAGCCTACAGTGCCGGCTTAAGTCTTTCACCAGTGTAGGCACGTCCACAAGTGCTAGCTCTCTCCCCCGACTGCGTAACGAGTGGTTAATTAGAGGATTAGCTCCACTGCTCTTGGAACGACAACCGGTCCAAATCCTGATCAGCAAAGCACAGCAGAGAGGACTCGAACGGAGCTCTGAACTCTTTTTGCGTGCCAGGTTTAACATAATGGAAATGTAAGAAGAATGTTGGCGACCCATGCTGGCTTGTAAATGTTCAGTTCTGGCTTTTCCACAGTATCCGGTCTTCGCTGACAGGGCAGGTAAGCTCTAGCCTATAGTATTGGGAAGAGTGTGGCAATGTGGTGTTCAGGCTGGTGTAATCCTACAAAAGCAAGGTTGTGAGTGCTGTTAAATGTTTGTGCTGTAAATAGGTGCAACTTTTTTCATTTAAAGTTAGACTGGTTTGGTTGTATAATGTCATTTGAATTTTGCATAATAGGATCACATTGTCCCATTGCCCCAGAGGTATACATTATAGCACAGTGGCTAATGTTCATGTGTGCAGGAACGGTCACTTGTACCTGTTCTAACCGTGGGTTAAAGGTTAACTTTAGGACAACTGTTAACATCTAACTTTGTGATCTGATTAGCAACACTCACCTCGACACCATGCCCACAGGACTCTTATTTTGGAAAAGGAGTAGGCTTCACCTTATTGAACTCCCACCAGAAGGTTTTGAAACCGTGAGAAATCAATATGCTCCAAATAGTGTCTGTCCGAGAGCAGAGCTAGATTTAGAACAGGGTGAATCACTGTCTATCACTCTGCTTGCACCTCTCAGTCATGCGGCAGCCTGATCCTCCTCCAATGAGCAGAATCGAGATTCTTGTGTTGGTTGTTCTGAATGAGTATCTGCTTATTTTGTTATTTACAAATGATTTTTAAAAAAATCCATTTCTACCCCAACAGTTCACAGACTCTTTTGTTTAGGTTTTTCTGCCAGTGTAAAAAGCCTAGTGGAGCTGGAGGTGCTCTGTCGATCAGTTCAAGTCCATGAAGGCTTTTAAAGGAAAAGAGAAATGGGGAAATGATGCAAAATGTAAATAGTGTGTTTTGACTCCGAGGAACAGATGGGTCTGTACCTCCATTGACCCAACAGGTTAATCTGTACTTCTGACGTAAACAACACATGCGTGTGTGCGTGAGCATGTGCACATTTGATTTTTTTAATGTCTGTGTAATTAAATGTAAAAAAGGTACACTGACCACTGAATATACAGGAGGCACATTTTTAATAGTAAAAATGGCAATATTTGTTACACTGTGACCCCTGGTTCCTATCACCACCACAGTGTAGGTTACATTGTGGTTAATAAAGTGTTTTTATATTTAAATTGTGTCATTTAAAATAGGATCGTCACAGTTATTACATAATAATCTGCCTGCAATTAGTAAATCTGATCAGTTATTTTCCACAGTTATTAGATTCGACATATATTGTTGCAACAAGCAGCATGTTACCGGGGTGGCTTTTCAGTTGGTCTGCTAAAATTAATATAAAAAGAAAGAAACACATGCTCTGGGAATCCTTGTTTTCTTTGTGCTGTAATGTGTTTATAGGAAAGCACCAAGTAATGTTTCTTTTTAGCTAAGTAGTCAGGGCCAATGTTGTTAGCAGAACAAGTGGGCTTGCAGTCATATTTGAATGGTCTCAAGAAAAATGTGTAACCTTTGCATTATTTACTCACCATGATTCTGGGTAAAAGTAGACATTCTGTTACTCAACTAAAAATGACAGCTAGGAAACAGCTAGAGCTTTACGCTTGTACCTTACTATTTGCATGAAATCAAAAAGAAAAGACAAATCATTAATAGAAATACTTAAATGATGCTTTAATGTCTGCTAAAATGTTGTTATCCTGGCAGACCTAGTTTGAAGGCATTTTATAGGTTTGTATGCATTGTTGAATCCAGAATACTTTTCTGATGAATGTAACTTCAACAGCCAGTTCCCCAGACCCAGAAAAAGCCTGGACAGAAAGGATTTCCAATGGTGAAACACTGTAGGCATTGCAATTTAGTGCAGGGCAGATTGAATGGATATCTAGGATGCTACGAGTTTTTGTCTGTATTATACCAAATGAAACGTAAAGCAGCTTTGTGCTTTATGGCTTATAATTAACTGTGGTGTTAGTAAAGCAGATGTAGTATGGGGCTGCATTCTGACTGAAGCTTTACTTTTTTAATTGAAGTGGGTTAGCATGATGTTCAGACCCTGCCTCCAGAGTGGTAACACATCTAGCGACTTGGTCGGCAGTACATTCTTTACATTTCTTTATCACCAGGACTTTACTGTGCAGTAGTGCATCATCAGAGTTCCTTAATAGTGCATCCTTGATGTGTTTCTACAAACTATAGAATGTCATCCTTTGATTTGAATCATCCAGTCATGCACCAGAGAGTGCAAGGGAAAAGGAAAAAGAGTTTTCTTTATTCATACAGACTCACCCTCAACATTGTTGCTTCTGTTGGTGTTCTGTGAGCAGATTGCAAATCAACTGTGAACAGAGGCAAAGTTTCACGGTTTGCTCGAGATGCCCATCGGTAAGACGACAGGAGAATTTTAAGAAGCGTCTCTCACAAACGTCCTTGTGCCTTCTCTGCTGAGAATGAAGGCTTCCTGCGGGTCTGTAGATTTAGGCTGCTGTGATTGGCCAGGAGCCACTATGTTAATTTAGTCAAATTGGGCATCTTTCTGAAAAGCTGAGAAGGTGAAAGGGGGTATGAAGAATTGGTGAGAATTCCAGAAGTATAAGAAGCTAAATATCTTAATTAGGGATGCACTGACCAAGTGTGTGGCCAGTTTTGGTTTCTTTACACCTCACACAGTGTGGGCTAAATAAATAAATTAAACAGAGCAGCGCGTTTCCCACACTTTCTATTAGCCAAAGTAACATGGATAATAATTCTTTGCTCCTTCATGGAACAAACTGGCATTTTATATACTTAACAGGAACTCATTCTTATAGTAAATCCAATTAAGCGTTCCATCAAAAGTAAGAGGTAACTGCCTGCTTAACACAATAAGTCAAGTATAATAATGCCATGACCTTTGGTTCGGCTGTAGCAGCAGCAGTACAGTGTGAATGCACTTGCCTACCTTGTATTCTTTCCTTAGTTAAATTGATGCACAGGACAAAATGAAAATAACACTTTGGCGGATTAATAAATGCATGTTTGAGGCAAATATTTGGCAGTTACACTATTGTCCAATTCAACCATTCTAATTAATTAGTGGTTTCCAAGAATACTTGGTTTCTGATATTGCCATGTCCTGAAATTTTGTGTGGCTGGCACATTTCTTACTTGTACTGTTTGTGCGGATTCACCAGTATGTCACTTGCAGTAGACATATGTTGGATGTTCTGTATTGAGTCGCTAGACCACAAAGGTCTAAATTTAGGTCACTTTAATTTAAAAAAATCGTTTGGAGTCCATTTGGAATCCACCTGACTCTCACCTGCCACATCAGATATTGACAATAAGCAGAGCGGCAGAGGGAGGATAATACGATTATGGATGATTATGCTTGACTGGGATTATGCTGACAGTGTAGGTTTAAAATCAGCTGCATTTTTGGAGGCTGGGTAGCCAATTGTTAGCCAACGGTGACTTGTGTGAGTGTCTTGCAAAAGAGAGTATTATAATGATTGCTGCTATTCGCAGGAAACATTCTTTGGTGAAAAAGAAAGTTTCAAACGGCCTCAACAGGCAGAGCACTTCCCATGACTGTTTGGGTTACACAATAACTAAGGCTATAAAAGTAGGTCTTGGCTGAAGGCAGACTGAAATAGTTGAACTGAGCAGCATGTAACATGCCTCTGGGAAACAAACTCAAATGCGTGCATGTAGGCTATCGATTAGTGGTGCTGGTAGTTGGAATTGACCTGAGCTAGCCTTCCTGCTGTGTTAGTTGTGTTCAGGGAGGCAGAGATGTACTTGTTTATTTTTCTGTTAAAGGAAAGTTAAGGCAGGCATCAGTATGTGCATAAAGTATAACTGTGTTATCCGTACAAAAGATTTTAACTTCTTAGTTGAGATTACTTTAAATGGAATAATGCAAAGTTACTGAACAGTTTAATTTAAAATGGTCTGATTTCTACAGTAGTGGTGACCGTGACCAGAACCAGGGGATCACAGTGTAATTTCTCTGCTGTGCAAGCACTCTGACACGCCACAGACCAACAGTAAACAAAAGATGTTAAGAGATGAAAGTCTCCTCCTTTTGATTATAAAGTTGTTGAATGACACCTGAATGTTGCGCAGACATCTCATATGCCATTATCCCTTTGCTTGGGAGATGTGGGGTGTGGATTATCACCAACGTGTGTGTGTGTGTGTGTGTGTGTGTGTGTGTGTGTGTGTGTGTGTGCGCACAAATCTTCTTGCAAATCCTCTTAAACGTTCCATGGAATAAGGAATGGAGAAAGAAAAGAGCTTCTTCGGGGGCAGAAAACTGCTACTTTGCTCTTTCCACCTGAAGAGCAAAACACTAAGCCCACGCAACTCTGCTTCATTACTGTCTGGAACTCATGAGCCTTGCACTGTGTGCTATAAGCCTTCAGCCACCCAGGGCCGAGTACATTTATAGCACCACATAGCATGCTTTGGTCCTCTTTTTACAATGGATGAAAGGTTGCTGTGCAGTAGTTGACCTAGTGGGATGGGTTGGTTCTGTTTTATGTGCTGTAGGATGTTCTTCTGTCTTTATTTATGAAAAGATCTTAAATATGTGTCCCTGGAAAAGCATCAAACGTGCTGAAAAAAATAAACTGCATTGATCAGAAGCTAGTGATTTACCTTCATCAATTTTGAAATTGTAGAATCAATTTGCTGGTGTGTTTTTAGATGTGGTGTATTTTAAAAAAAATTCTAGATGCTCTTATCCAGAGTGGCTTACGATCATTACAGGGACAGTCCCCCTGGAGCAACTGAGGGTTAAGTGTCTTGCTCAAGGACACAGTGGTAGAAAGTGGGCGTTTTAACCTTTGTTTCACAGGTGTTTTACCCACTAGGCTACTACTTTGTTTGTTTGTTTGTTTATTTATTTATTTCCCCCCCATTTCCTCCCATTTTAAACATTGGCAGCTGCTAGCGGAGACTCTCCCAGCCACATGATTGTTACTAGCATTGGGAGGGTAAAGGGTAGCATTTTCCTCTGGATCTTTTCGAATTCCATTGAATGCCACTGAACAGCTCAACACAATTGAAGGAATACGCCAATCTACAATTCTATTATGTTGGCACATTATGTTGTCCACGTTGGTTAATGTTTAAATGGGCGATGGGGTTGAGGGTGGGCCATCTTACGCAGCCAGGCAGAGTCCAGTCAGGCTTCATCGGACTCCCAGTCCTGAATGTGTGGCATCATCTGGAACCAAACTTTCATCCAAAGGTGATGGGGCCAAGACAAATAAATCTTACACAAAAAGCACAAACCATTACAATACATACACAATAGAATATTGCACATTGATGAGGATAATTCTGTTTAAAACTTGCTGAAAGTGCAGATAAATGTACATTAACTTTTACTTCGTTTTACCTTTCCTGGTATTCCTGAGGTCAGTGGTCCTCCAAATTGTACTTTTGGCCAGGGGTCAAATTTCTATTTATACTTCTAGTAACATTTTAATTGTAATGTAGATGGAAGTGGTCCACCAAACCTTGTTATTCAAGGCATTTAATTAATTAATGTAATATTTATAATGTTGCCCAGAACAGATGTTATATGCACAGTATTGTTGTGGTGCCGTATTGTGCATCCACCATGTATAATCACTCTGTAATGCTGTTAGGCTGACATTCACTTGTTAAGCAAACCTGTCTATTCACCATATAATGCTGCACTTAAACATGGGGTGGGTTATACTCATAGTCTAGCTCAGACTGAGGGCATTTCATTTTTGAGACAGATATGGATCATTTTGCTCTTGTCAGGCTTTGCTCCTTGTAAGTACATCCTTGACGACTAGTTCCATGTCAGAATTGTTGTTTCTGCTGAAGCATTTGTGGGCGGGAAGGGGATATTGGACACACAAGCTACTGTGATTGGGTTAGTAATGGAGCTGCAGCTACACTGCAAATGCCTTTAGAACATTGTGTTCAGAAAATGAATTTGTGCAAACTGTATACTTTAGATATATTCTGAATGGGATGCACCAAAATGATTTTTTGAGCTAAAACCAAAAATGAGGAAGCACTTGGCTGAAAATTGAAACTGAAAGAAATTATTACACCAATTTTTGTAATATTGCTGTTATGGCAAGTCAAGCATTGCAAATGCATAAATTAATATTCATGGTTCAAAGAATAAATCTGTTACAAAACTATGAAAATATTTATTTAGACAATACACAATATAAAATAAAATTTGAAATTAAATATTTTGCTTATCTTCTCTCATAAAACAAGTGAATTCAAGTGCATTTTAATATTCTGAACGAAGTGCATGAAGTGCTTTAAAAAATATTCTCTTTAGGTCTTTAACAAGAGGGTGGAGGTAGCTCAGTGGGTAGCATACTTACCTCCGGACCAAGAGGTCCCAGGTTCGAATCCTGCCTTCAGCACCACCACTGGGTCCCTGAGCAAGACCCTTAACCCCAAGTTGCTCCAGGGAGAGACTGCCCCCTGTAGGTAGGGAATGGAAGTCACTTTGGATAAAAGCGTCTGATAAACGCCGTAAATGTGAATGTGGTCTGAATGGTGGGTTGAAAGAAATTTTGGAAATGTATTTATTGTAGCTCTAGTGCTAAACAAAAGAAGCGATATTTGACCTCAAACCTCTTGGTTGATTGACTACATCAGGGGTTAGTGGAAAGTTTGGACATCAGTTAAATCTAAGTTACACTGGCTGAACTTTCCATAAACTAGTAGCAACATAGGAAAGCTTTTTTATGAACCCAGGCATGCTTTCTCTTACTGTGGTAAAGTATACATACAACTGGACACTTTTTAAACAGGCTTTCAAAGTACTTTCGGTGTTACTGCTCTCAAAAAGAAGTCTAATACTTAAACCGATTTGCAAGAAAAGGAATTCATGCTAACACAATCATGTAGCACAAAATGCCTGAGACTATTTGACTCTCTCTGTGCAGCTACAGCTGCGAATAACTGTAATTTGTTCTCAGTGACTGGCAGGAAGCCCCCCCCACCCACTTCTCTTTGTCGTGTAATTCTTTCGGTCTTTTCTTTGTGGAACAGTAGGCATCAATAGCCAGGTTTCCATCCAAGGAGTTTTAGCGAAAAAGTATTTATCGCTTAATTTTTTTACCGATATCGCTGATGGAAATGTTAATTATCGATAAAGTCTTGTAAATGACGACATAACATTTTTCCGTTTAACTTGAGCGCATCAATTCTATGTCGATACTTCAGACGTCGCAAAAACTACTCTGGAAACACTTAATGTCGGAAAAAGGGCTTTAACGTAAATAAATGTGTCACATGATACAATCCGCTTTTGGGTTGGAACCGGTGGTCGTGGCAACCTGTGATGGGCGCAACATCAGGACCGATGAATCCACAACATCCCAAACGCCTGCTGCACCCAGAGATTTTCTGTGAAGTGTCTCTCCACCACCTCCTCCCAGAAGCTGTTATTCTGTGGTCTCTCCCAGACCCGCGGGTCTCCCAGACTCGCACCGAGGTACTTTCTTCCAGCTCTAGGGCTCTCAGACAAGCTTCGTTCTGCTGTCGTCTTCGTAGATAATTTGCAACAAACACAATATTATGGATGGAAACGGATCAAGGGCAGATTTTTTTTGCGATACACCAAAACTTATGCGACAGTTCGTTTCGGGGGGGATGACGTCATCACGCACACCATTTTATCGGTAAAAAGCCAGTTGGATGGAAACAGGCTGGAGACTGCAAATTTCACACATTTTTTTACGCATATTCTGTTTGTTGATAACAAAACGTCGCAAAACACTGGATGGAAACTTGGTCCCCAATAAAGACATGACAGGATTTTTTTGTTATTATTTTAGGCACATTACATTTGTCATTACCCTGGACTTAGAAGAAAATCAGACCATGGAATTCCTAAACTGTACACTACTGGTCTCTACTGTGTACAAAAACAGACTCCTAGATGACTAAGTTATTTATCTATAGCATTTATACTGAGCATTTGTGCATGTAGCATCATGTATTCTTATCCCTGTGTCTCTGTGTCTTTGCATTCACGACATTTCCCGTATTTTCTGAATCTGTTTCTGATCAACAATAGACTTTTACTCATCAAGTGTCTTTGGGAGCTGGTGCGATCCAAGACGTGTGACTGACATTGCAGTGATCCCTCGCAGATGTGGTAGCCTAAGGATTTATGAGCTCAGAGTGTAAAGACCCCCAGCAAATTACAGAAGTAGCGATGTTTCAAATCTCTGTTATTTTATTGTCTGTAGATGCTGTAGTAAAGCTGGGGTATGGTAGTCGCACCGGTCAAAACAAGGTGCCTGAAAGCAACACCGTTTCGTTTCTGCGTCCATATTGTTCGCAAAGTGGTAGTCAATATCAAGCTCTGCAACTATACGCTCTATGACTGCTTATTCATTTGTGTGTGTCATTGGCAGCGCCTCAGTGACACTCATGTTTACTAGCAAACACTGGAAGATTTTTTTCCCCCTTTTCCCTGCATTATAACATGTCTAACGTGTCACATCGTATTTGCAGCCCATTGGTTTTATACTTTTGTCCCATGGTCACACTAGAGTGGTTGGATGGTCTGTTTTGTTGTTCTAATTTGTAAACACAGCTCTTCATTGGGAGCTCATAATGATGACAAATGCTAGCACATGACAAACAAGAAGGAGAGACCGTCCTGCGCACAGGAAACAAACAAACCAGAGAAGACAGTGAAACCATACACCCACACATTTACACACACAAACACATGCACACACGAAACAGTCTCTCTGTCACTCTCCCTTACACACACACACACACACAGTCATCAATTACAGATTTCAATTCAGCACGAGCCCCCGCGTTTGGCTGGTAGGCACCACTCCACAGAGAAAATCTCATTATCTTAATTAGCTCTTTCTCTTTGAAATATGCATTGATTATTTTGTTTCATGAAGACATGAAAAGCAGACTCAAGCAGGGCCTAAAATGATTAGGCCTACATGTTCTGCTCTTCATCCTCCGCTAGGCAGGCAAGCATGCGCCGATTTGGCAACGGAGGTGTCTTGGTTCTAACGAAAACCAAAGCCAAAGGGAAAGAAAACAACAAGAAGAAACCCTTTTTGGGCATTGTTGAGTGAGAAAACAGAGCATGCTGTGCTCACGCCTGTACCCAAGAGCAAATGCATCTGTTCCGTAGCTCATTGCAAAACTACAAAGTAGCTCTGGAAAGTATTGATCAAGATTTTCCAATGACAGTATATGATATTTAAAGAATGCCTTTCAAATATGGTATACAGTAAACCCCCCCCTCGTTGTTCGCAGGGGTTGCGTTACAAGAGCACCCGCGTATAATGGAAAACCGTGCTGTTGTGTTTTGGTCAAAAAATGCCTTAAAATGCCTATTTTAATAGTGTAAACCCTAAATATGCCCCCAGATGTTCTCCCAGAACACTTTAATTTCATTTTAAACAGTTTAATACATTA
>JBBPDB010000040.1:507281-518433 GCA_037974465.1 Brachypetersius altus
GAGACTGCCCCCTGTAGGTAGGGAATGGAAGTCGCTTTGGATAAAAGCGTCTGATAAACGCCGTAAATGTAAATGTAGGTCAGTGTCAAGCTGTTTGTAGAAAAACTGACTCTAACATCCTACATAACATCACAGTGTTCAGAATACTCGAAGATATGAAAGATAGACAGGTTTTTAAAAAGGTAATCTGATATATCATATGAAAAGATTGAACGCATCTCTTCAGGTTCGATTCTCAGAGCACTCGCAGTCATTTTCTTCATATAAAACTGCCCTGTGCCTCTCATTACGGCACCGTATACTGTAGGGGTGCATTAGAGGCTTTCCTCCGTTCTGCCTCCCATCCAGGCTCTCTCACGCTCTCTCACTCTGCAGTGCTGCTGATGGAAGTCCAGCCAATCTCCTCATACACTTGTCTGACATGACAGTAGACCACACCCATTAGTTTAGACCACGCCTCCTGGGCCTCCTTGCTGAAGGTTTCTGGAAAGGCCTCCACCAGAACTTCCAGAATGACTCCAGCCAGGATCTTCAGGATAGACAGAACAGTAGGGTTTGACCAAAAATAGATATGACTTGGCATTTAGAAATTAATTCATCATTTATCAGCATTAGTGGAAATTATGGCAGTAAAACCAACATGACATCTTTTATATCACACCAGAAACCTGAGTGTGAGTTCTCGTATGGTGATATTGTGTAGCAGAACCATCGATGTTCTTTAAATATGCCCTTTTTCCAGCGATCTGCTTTGGGAAGCTGATACTCTACAGTTCTCACTCACTTTGAAGTACGTCGGCTCCACTTTGTGTTTGACCGCATGTGATTTAGCCACCAGTTTGAGCACTGATGCTGTCTTCTCTCCATCATGGACGTTCTCCACCAGCGTGTTGAGGGCACCCATCACCCGCAGCGCGTGTTTCCTGAGCTGGACACTTGCCTGCATTTCCTCGGGGTCGTCCATGTGCCGGAACTGGCTGAAGTACTGCTTCGATACCGGGAAGCTTGTGAAGAGCCTAAATGAATAAACGAATAAATTCTGTACTTTCTACAGTATTTACAGTAACATTCAAAACAAACTGTGTATTTTCTGGCAGAAAGTCCCTCACTAGCCAGGTTTCCATCCAAAAAGTTTTTGCGAAAAAATATTTAGCGCTTCATTTTTTTACCGATATATAGCTGATGGAAACGTTGATTATCGATCAAATGTTGTAAATGTCGACATAATATTTTTCCGTTTAACTTTAGCGCATGAATTCTATATCGATATTTCAGATGTTGCAAAAACTACTGGAAACACTTTTTGTCGGAAAAAAGGGCTTTAACGCAAATAAATGAGTCACATGATACACGCCGCTTTTGGGTTGGAGCCGGTGGTTGGTGGCAGCCTGTGATGGGCGGAGCATCAGGACCGATGAACCCACAGCATCCCAAACGCCGGCCGCGTCGCTCTGAACTGCTGCAGCCAGAGATTTTCTGTGAAGCGTCTCTCCACCACCTCCTCCCAGAAGCTCTTATTCCGTGGTCTCTCCCAGACCCGCGGGTTTCCTCACACTGGGGCACTTTCTTCCAGCTCTAGGGCTCTCAGACCAGCTTCACTCTGCTGTCGTCTTCGGATATTTTGTAGATTTCCAATTATTTGTGAAACTGAAATAACAGTAAGCTGGCAAATTTAAAAAAAACTGTCTGAAAAATCTCTGCATCGTTTATTCTTTGTTTAGCAGAGGGGTGGGGGGTCTCATGGAAAACAAAAGGTAGATAATTTGCCACAAACACAGAATTCTGTATGGAAACGGCTGAAGGGCAGATTTTTTTTTTGCGATACACCAAAACTTGTGCGACGGTTCGTTTTGGGGGGATGACGTCATCACACACCATTTTATCGATAAAAAGCCGGTTGGATGGAAACAGGTGGAAGACGGCAAATTTCGCACATTTTTTACGCATATTCTGTTTGTCGATAACAAAACATCGCAAAATACTGGATGGAAACTTGGTTAATGTGAAACCACAGCTTGGACAAGAGATAAATGAGTCCTGTCCTCATTTTTCTTATGAACAAGATGGTGCTATTTTTCTTGGGTCTGAAATCAGCTTCTAGCCGTTAAACATGCTGATGCCAAACAAAACAGAAATAGCTTAGCCACACCCACCCATGTATGCCAGCTGCCCCTGCCTTTCTTTTCACGTCTATCAGATAAATAATAATCCAGCTCAGCATCATTTCTTGACATATTTAACCTCATTTTCTCAGTCTTATGTTTTCTTGTTTCTTTTTTTTTTAATTCTCCATTCCTCTCATCTGCTCCCTCTGTCTCCACTCTGACTCCATGGTCTTGCCCTGCGCTGTGCATTGGGTGACACTGTAGATCGTGCGGAAGGTGGTTCGGAGGGGAAAGAATGAGGAGGGGGGTCAAGAGCTCATTATAGAGGGACTGCCACAGGAAGTGGATGACTTGGATGGCGACGCAGAGCAGTTTGTGAACTATGCTGTCCTGGGGAGAGAAAGCATGGTGGGTTTCTGAGCACGCCTGGACCTGAGCTGCCCAGTATAGACTAAACTTAGTATGTGCTACAAGTAGCTCTTGCCATAAGTGCATTACACGCTGCTTGTGTTGTGTTAATAGATTATCAGATGGCATTCATGCATATGTCCATGTGTTGGAGAACACTTTTAGAAGTAGCTGAATGATACTAGTGCTGTTGATGCACCTGATGGAATACAAGCATATGCTCGTGCTAAAAAGTAGCACAATTAATATAGACTTCATTTAACTCGAAAGACAGTTTAAGAAAGCTATTTTTGCTGTGACCAGTGTTGCAGACTACTTAAAAGGATGTGCTTTAAAGTACACTACATGAACGGTCTCAAATAAGACTGGAGTAAGACTGTTTATAGTACGATGTGTTTTATTTGAACTAGCACTAAAATATAAAACGTTTATAAATTACTTTCTGGTGTTTCAATGTGGAACTTCTGTTATTGTACACTGAATAACCAAATAAACACTAAATCAGTCGAATTCCATTAGAGTCCTGATGGCACTGATTACATGTACATTACACAACAACATTAATGTCTAGAGAGAAACAGTATAAAACATATAACATTAAGTATTCAATCTAATTTAATCGAAAGCCAAATACTCGTTAGGAGCCCTTTTAATGGTCATAAACTGTTCCATACTGACTCAAACTCTGAGGTTGTTAGCATTAAAGTAGCTTTTGTGACGAGTTTGACATCTTCCCAGCCTTCCCCAGTGCATCATGGTTATTTTTTCCCAGCATGCACCTTTTCCATTCTGTCCCAAAAGGAGGAACCGATCACATCCACTCATGCTAACAAGGAGTTGCAGAAGTATGCAGTGACAAAGTATCAGGCGTTTGTTCAGCTGATACTTTGTTACAAAACCTTGTATCTCCAACGTGGTAACTCTGTTTGGAGATGTTCACAAAGATCTCCGGTATATTAATGAGGTATAACTTTCTTTTTATTCTGAGCTGTTCACACAAACTGAAAAACGAGTCTAAAAACAATACGTTTGATTAAAGCATGATTAAATTCATAGACACAGTGATCATGTAATTATGTCTAAATCAGGCACTGAAATCACACTCAAAACGATCCTAAAAAACAGCAGATTCAAGGTAAAGGTAATACACACCCACTGGCCTTCTGTTGAAATTGTTAGCATTGTTGCGATGGGATTTTATTTTGTGAAATGATTTTGAGTCCGTCTGCTCTGGTTCCTCTTTGCGGGTGGCCCTCGTTAACCCTTCTTTATAACTCCTGTTAATGTTTCTGTCCGTTTTTTGTGATATTTACTTGTATGCACTCAATGCCATTAAAACTCTTTGCTCTGAAGTGTGAATGTAGTTGTCCTTCTACATGAAATATTGCTGTTTCTATCTGTCGACATTTCTGATGCTTCTCCCTTCTGTTTCTCCCTAATTTCCCATTTCTTCCCTCACTAAACCCTTCCTCACCTGAACTTCGGTGTCATTGTATCCCTCCTTTGCTGTTTATCACCTTCATCTCTGTTTCCCTGACACCTCTTTCTTTCTTTCTTTCTCTTTCTCTTTCCACCTCTCGTCCCTCTTCACTCCTTCTTCACTCTGCATTTATCCCCTTTTTCTCCGCCACCTTCTCCTTTCTGGATTGTCCCATCTGCTGTTCCACTGCACCTCCCCACACCTCCTTCTCGCTCCTCGCTGCTGTAGCCGGAGATTATGGATGTGAAGAAGGGTGGGGCTCAAATAGTGAAATGTGCCACTCTTCGGAGAGTAAAGCAGTGAGCCAAGGTACAGGCCTTAGGCCTGCTGTGTGCTCATTTAATCCTATTAACCATAGGGATTAAATAGCAGTTTGAACACAGCTATATCTTTTCATCCATATGTGTTTTGTACTATTAAAGTGCCTACTTCATTACAGCAGACCTCCAACAGAGCAGTGTGTACTGATTTTTTGTTATTTGACTGAACTATTGTGCTCTGGTATAGCAGAGTGTTTGGGTAAAGCTAGACTACTGCGCTAAAATATCAGCATTTTTAGTCATTTTACTGCAACTGTACCAATAAAAGGTCAGCAGACATGCACTTGAAGAATATCTGGAAGGTACACGAAAAGTAGCAGCATAGGCAGATATGTACATGAGGAAAATAAAATGTAACCAAAACAAAGTCCTGAAAATGTGTGTAAGCATCAGTATTCCAAAAACTCGGGATTGCAGATTCATTTTAAAACCACTAACAAAATATGTAGTTATATTTGTTCAAATTCTACCTGGAACCTGGCAATCTTGATAAAGGAAATACCAATTTTTGCAAGATTCTTTATGGCATCGGACACTGTTCATGCTCACGCCTCACCTGAATGTTGTTTTTCTCTTCGTCGTAGGACGTGTCCTCCGCACCGAAACCTTCTCTCATAGACACATGATGGGCAGCAAGCGCTGAAGGAAAGTGGAAAGCAGTGTTTGCAATCAGGCAATGGACATCAGTACCAATAAAAGACTTTTATTACTTGTTTTTAAAACAAACCTAAAACAACGACTAGGCTAGAGGCATGATTTCATATAAAACGAAAACCGAACCTAGAAAAAAAAAAAAAAGCATCTGAAAAGTGCTTCCTGTAATCTTCTGTATCAGCATGCGAGAGTGCTGTCGCATGGCCTGCCTTTACCTAAACCACAGACAGCAAAGGATTATGGGACTCCTGACCGTGTGAGGGCATGAGAGGAAACGAGAGTTTGTCCCACAGTGTGGGTCAGAGATTTGGGGGGCGAGGATGTCAGCCCGCAATGTTGTATTTCAGTGAGAAGGTTCACAACGCAAGCACACACACACACACACACACACACACATACACACATAACAAAATGAAAACAGCTCTCCTTCCAGCTCTTCCGGATTTGAGTCTTCCAATAAAAACGTGTTGTAGCTCATTCTAATCTAGAATGCTCCAGATCTAAACTGAACCATGTTTGGGGAGAATGTGAATTCTAGCACCTCTTACTGTATATAACGCAGTATAGGAACTCACAACTATATGAATGTCCGTCGTGTATGTGAGTCTGGTCTATGTTGCTGCAAAGAGAGGAAAACAGAAAACGAAAATGCGATGAGGGTGGTGCTGCTACCCTGATACCTTCTCTACCCACTTTCCTGTTTGCAGACTGTATGTATAATATGGATGTCAAAATGAGTTGCTTAAGAAATTAGCTACGATATCCTCCTTGTGTGTTTTTAAATATCCGCGTAATGCACATGACGTTTCTTTGCTGTTTTTTTTTCTTTTTCTTTTTCATTTTTCAATGTTTTGTTTTTTTTTTTTTTCCTTTTTTGGGTTTGGTATCATTGCCGTCTCTCCACCTGGGGAATGGAGGGACTGCCTGCGATCGGAAGCAGTGCTGCTTACTGTAGCTGTCTTCTGTTGCCTTTCTTGGAGACATGGTGAAGACGTTATGAGATTTGCGAAGGAATTATTAATTGCAGAAGGCATAACTCATTGTCATGAGTGAGCACACACATACACAGTTTTAAGCTAACAAACACTTGTGTCCAGTGCATATGTAGCAATCGAGTCTTCCATTATGAAAGATAACAGTATCTCAGGTTCCGTGTTCCTATAAAAGATGCTGTGTTCTAATAAGGGGGGCGGCGGATGTGGTCATTGGCCAGGAGACTGACATTAGGTTGTTATTTTGTCTTTCATATTTCATATTTTTAGACTTAATATTGGCAATACACTTCATGAGTTACAGGGAAAGGAGTATTATCGTATCATTTGCTTTAATATATTTAAAAAAAACGCACACCATTTAAAAAGAGTTCTTCCAAGACTCTGCAGTAAGCAAACACCCGAATGCAACATGCAGCCATATGCAAAATCCTGGGCATCCCTGGTCAGGTGCGCATCTTCTATAGAGAATACTTTAATGCACAGATTTAAAAAAGTGTGCCGTGCAAACTTTGACACTTTTATATATATATATAATGTTTTATCTATAACTAATGAATAGAAATGTGTTCCCTGTGGAGGTTGTGTTAACTTATCTTCAATGCAGTTTTACAGCGGGGTGTCCACGTTTTGCATACAGCTGAATGGATCATTTTGCAGATTTTGAAGATTTTATACATATTATGGTTACATATGTTACATATGTGCGTGGAGTGATATTATTGCAACATAATTATAAGAATACGCTGTTAGTCACCCATTGGCTTTTAGAACATTTAGTTCATTAACTTCATAACTGAATGAAATGGCATTTGAAGATGCTTAAGCATGAAATAGTCCAGTGGTAGTTCCCCAATACACCAATGCCATAATTTATATAACTGCAGAACATGTGTTTCTTCCATAGTTCCTCCATCTTTTGATTGATAGAAAAGTTTGGGACACCAGACGCAGTGTAATGTAGCATTTAAGTATGACTGAGTTTGACAGATATTATCTTTTACCATGTTTTTATGCTCCATGACTTCGTGTTCAGCACAGCTAGGAAAGCTACAATAGTATCTTGTGACAGAAACCCTGAATGAGGAGCCGTTCCTGCAGAAGAATATTGTACAAATATGTGTGTGGAATGTTACAGAGTATTGCCAGTCCTCTCAGTGAATTTTCTTTTTGAGCTCAGTAAAGACACTTAGCCACTAAACACTGTGACTAGACTGTAACACTGTCCCAGCAAAGGCAACGCACACATACACACCCAGCACATATGCATTTATTTCTGTATGAACCAGGCACACACAGTCTATAGAACATTTTTAAGCCCGAGATATATCGTAACCTCGGTTGGCATCCCAGCACTTGTTAAAATCTTTCACAAATATATGCATAACTAAGATGTCTCCACATTTTTTCAGTGTGTAAGGTCTTTACAGCAATGTAGTTAAATCCTTCAATTCCATGAAGACCTTTTTCATGCCATTCTGAAGAAGGCCGCAGGGCCCAGGGCTGGCTAGACCACAACATATTAAAAGAAAAACAAGTAAAGGTTACTTTTCAACTCATGCAACCATGCAAAATTTCAAAAATTCTCTAGGTGAGTTTAGTCCAGAATTTGTAAATGTTCCCACTTTAGGTTGAAAATTATACCTTAAATGTTGAGAGTGAAAATTAAATAACATATTTTGGGTTTATGTCTAGATAAAATGAAAGAATTTGATGGAACAGACTTTTAAAAAAAAAATCATAGCTCAAAAATATGTGGAGAATAGCTTTGAAAAGGTGTATGTTCGAGGTTAATTTAACCGCGTTCTCGTTATTTTTATAATGGGAAATCCCTGGCATGAGCTGCCAGGTTGCCTAGGTTACTGAAATTAGAGCTGTACTCTGAGAATTATGCAAACAACGTAGCATTGTATGATATTTGAAAATGTAGCATTAGCCACAGATAAACATGATGTTACAACATAATACCTGTTCATTGCCTACAGCATCGTACCTTACGCCTTAGTTGTATGCCACAGAATAGAGACTGCGTAGCAGGATATTAAGCACATGAGTCTATCTAAATTAGACTGGGGGAGCCTGATCCTGTTAGGATATAGCATAGAAACACTGCTGTCACAAAACAATTGCTATGCATAACTAACTCACATCAAAGTAGGAAACTCAAACCAAACTAACATTAAACACCATTTTGATAACATAATTAAGTTTATATTACAGATTAAAGACAGTATTGAAAAGGGTATCGGAGTTAAGTCAGGGGTTGGTAATGACATCACACACACCAAAGTTGCCTGGTTAAACATTCCACAAAGTATTGAATGATACCCTCTATTAATAACATATTTATCAATCTTCCTACCAGCTATGCCAAATATCTTATGAATAATGAGTAAGTAAATGTATACATATCTATAGAATACATAGTATAGATATGGTGTTTATCTGTTGTTGTTTTTTTTCATTGCAATGCCAAAATAGGAAAAACAAACTTGCAAACAAAATGTGTAATGAATGTATGTTATGAAATCATTCTGAACGTTGGTTTTTTTTTTTTATATCTCATTTATTACCGACTCCTCTAATGGTGCACATTTACTGTATCACTGGTATTTCTCAACACGCTGAATGCCACTGCATAGATTCGTATGAATGTTCTGGATATCTTCACAACATTACTGAAAGAACAACATTCAATTATGCATCATTATTTTCCTCCTTTTTTATTTATTTTTACAGCCATGAACACAGTCACGAACCAGCAATGTACAACGTGCCAGTTTTGAGATCATTTAAACTGTTATTTTGAATCTTTAATGGACACAACACCGCTATTGTATTTTTTTTTTGTCCAGGGTAAGATGCTGTTGTATGTTAAATTAGTAGCAGAGGAAAACTATCAGTGTGTTCTTAGACACCAGAAGCAACTTCAAGCGTATACTTTGCTTGCACAATAACAAACTCTTCTGTACCTGCAAGTGCTTCTTTTGATTTTAATAATTTTGTTTTTTATTATACTATTTTTGCTGTAAACATAAAAATTGCATTTTTGTTGATAAATACCGGAATGGTAAATGATTGAGAATGATTTTGGGGTTCAAAATGTGGACTAGTTGGAAAGATGTGGCAATGCAGAATTGTAGAAGTATGCCATCTTTAAGCCCTACATGACTTTCCCTTAAAATAAAAAAAGAGGCCCGATTTTTATAAAAGTCCAGTAACCACTAAATCAAACCAGCCCACGAAAGGATAAGGGAGCAGGGGTTCCAAATACACCACACAATATGTTGATGTCAATATAGTGATAAAACTGATTTACATGCAAAAATGTATACTGTTGCAAAAACTAGAGAACACATACTCTTAGAGAATGGATTGAAATCAGTAATGCAATAGCATATTATTCATGAAAAGGAATGCAAAATGCGCACATGCACAGAAAAAAAAAAGTTTTTAATATATACAGAGAAATATATATATAAAATATATACACACACACATACACACACATATATATATATATTGTGTGTGTGTGTGTATACACTTAGAATGCTTTGC
Source organism: Brachypetersius altus (assembly GCA_037974465.1). Lineage (NCBI taxonomy): Eukaryota > Metazoa > Chordata > Actinopteri > Characiformes > Alestidae > Brachypetersius > Brachypetersius altus. The sequence continues at coordinate 516,799 of JBBPDB010000040.1, forward strand.
AATTGCTAATGGGGATTTATTACCTACTACTGGGGTTTAGAGTTCTGTTATGGATGTACCTATAGCATCTTAGCAACTGAGACTCCTGGGGTATGCCTGCAACCTGGGAAATAAAGGGGCTTCAAGGGTCTTTCAGCTGATTTCCTTTTATTTTTTAATGCTAGGGAGAGGAGAAAACCATGAAAAGGCACCTATACACAGGTCTTTGGAACAGACGTGATCTGACCTGGGAAAAACGTATACCCTGTACACCAGCTGAAAAATGTGAACATTTACAGGATTAATAAAGAAATTCATATTCACAAACAACTTTGTGTTTTTCTATCTCAGTGAAATATGAACTTTGAATATTACAGTTTATTAATACAAGAAAAGGAATTCTGTCAAACGTCAATTCTTCAATTACTGTATGAAAACTTCATTTGCCTTATAAGCTATAATGCTTAATGCCACTATTACTGCTACTACTACTACTTCTTAGTAATAATATTAATAATAATAATTATTATTATTATTATTATTATTATTATTGTTGTTGTTGTTGTTATTAGTATTATTCTTATTCTTATTATTTTATTATTGTTATATTATTGTTTGTTGTAATTATTATTGTTATTATTATTTTATTATTATTGTTGTTGTTATTAGTATTATTGTTATTATTATTATTTTATTATTGTTATATTATTGTTTGTTGTTATTATTATTGTTATTATTATTTTATTATTATTATTGTTGTTGTTGTTGTTATTATTAATATTAACATTAATATTAATATAGTCATTGAGATTATTGAGATTATTGTCATTTAGAGCGGCTGGAAATGACTTGATTCATTGTTGATTCATTTCTTCACAGCTGTAGTGAGAGAAACCAGGGGTCTCTTAAAATAAGTACTGTATAGTCATTTTATTTGATATTTCAAGAATTAAACATATTTATATGTAATGTACATTTTAACAGTACAGTGAGTCAAATCGCAGTGTTTCAGGCATCAGGGAGTGTATTCACGAATTGGTGTTAAATGTTTCCGATACCTGGCCTCTTTTGTCACTGTAAATAATTCTGTCTCATCGTGTTTTCGTAGACTGCCACATTTCTTATCAGCCTCTCTGACTGACTATATCTTCAACATTTAATTTACAGTACACATATACTGCATTAGCAAATAGTAAATTACAAGCATCATGGCACTGCATCAGCTGGATAGATATAAATGTTGTGGATTTTGTCTTATTTACGAAAGTAGTTTTTAAGTTACTATATGGCATCGTGCAATGTTTCTGGAAATGTAGTCTGGAGATCCCTATATGTATATACAGACCACTTTTTTCTGCTCACGCTTTGTACAGTTTGTAGCACTGTGTGTGAGTACAAAGCACAGGTTGCTATTCTTCAACTATTGCAGAGTGAGCTGTGTACAAAAATAAGAAATGCCTCCATATGTGGTGTAAGTCAGGAACAGTGTACAGTGAGGAACATAATTATTTGTTCTCCCCCTTAGAAATCATGGAGGGATCTGAAATTTACATTGTAGGTGCGTTCGCTCTGTGAGACCTGTTCCTCTGCCTTTAAGAAGTCCAGCTCTACTCACTCAGTGATCCTGATTAGTGGAACCGGTCTGAGCTCTTTAAA
>JBBPDB010000040.1:523322-536607 GCA_037974465.1 Brachypetersius altus
GAGACGACGGTCGTCTCCCTCGGACTGGGGCTCCGTGCAGGATCTCTCCTCGTGGGCATCACTGATGATCAGAGAGGTGAGGAATCGGCCCAGAACTCACGGGAGGAGCTGCTCAATGACATGGAGAGAGCTGGTACCACAGGTTCAGAGGTCACTGTCGGTAGAACACTACGCCCTCATGGTTTCAGAAGGTTCCCTGCTCAAGTCCTCACATGTCCAGGCCCGTCTGGAGTGTCCAGGCCTGTCTGAAGCGTCCATATATATATATATATATATATATATTTATTTTTTTTAAGGAATAGTAATAAATCAAAAACAAAACTAAAAAGGATGATGATGATGATAGAATGATGATACACAGTTTCAGATACACGTTGTCTTGTATTATCTGTGTTACTGACAGGCCGGGAAAAAGACCATGTGAGACAATCTGTAAGAAAAAAGTTAAAGCAGAAATGGGCCCTGCACATGAAAATGGCCCAAAACATACCAGTAAACCAACCAGACTGGCTAAAATGAAGAAAACAAAGCCCAGATCTAACTGCCATGGAGATGACTTAAAGTGGTCAGTACATGCAAGGAACCCCTCAAACAGATCACAGCTTAAATAAATCTGCCTTGAGGAGTCAGGCAAACATTCCTCAGACCGATGATAGATCAGAGACTGATAGATAGCTAAAGAACATCTTACTGCAGTTATTTCAGCCAAGGGGGTAACATGGCAATCAGGGGGTAGGGTGTCCTAACTTTTTCCGCACATAGAATATGCATCTTTGGTTAAAGTACTAAAACAAGGTTAATTTTTTTATGGTGTACCTGCAAATAAATCACTTTATTTTCCAAAAATACATTTAAAAAAAAAGATTAGACATCATATGTGACATACATTTCTTAATAATAATATTTAATAAACTGCCCACTTATATATATTATGTTTAGAAAGATGCCAATAGCTAAAATCTTTCCACATGCAACAATGCAATCAAGTGGCTTCTGTTTGTCACTTTCTTTAAAACCAAACCCCAAGCCACCCAATTCCAGTAATAACCACTTTCTAGAATGTGATGATTTGCACACCTCCAGATACCACCCATCCTTCAAATGCTAGAAACACCCCCAACCCCCCACTTCCAAACACACAAAAACCCACCCACCCACCCACCAATTAACAAATGTCTCCTCCTCTTTTGTCTGCACTCGGCCATTAACTTTCACTGAAAGCGACTTCTTGATTTGAACGGAATGATCTTAAAACCTTTTCTTGAACAAAAGTTTTGGAACTTTCTTTCTTCTTCCTCATGCCATCCTTACTAAGTTTTCCCTTATCACCAAATTGAGGAAATAAATGATTCTATGTTCAGTGTGAACTGCAAAGAGCAGCCTATTGGGCACAGCTGAATGGCAGAAAAAGATAAATCAATGTGTCAGTCTTGCTTAGCAGATGGACAGGAAGCCAGACAGGCAAGCATCCAGCTGGCTGATGGATAAAATCAGAATCAGAAAACTGTGGATTCCGATGGAGATAAAAAATAGATAGTTAGATAGAAAGATGGATAGACAGATAAAAATAGCTTTTATGCAATATTTGATCTTACAACCCCAAATCAGAAGTCGGGACAGGATGGAAAACAAACAACAACAAAAACAGAATTATTCGTAAATTCATTCTGAAAAATTTTTTCACGTGTTGTTTTCTTCCTGCAAACAGCTCTTAAGGTGTACAACAGTACAGGGTCGTCGCTGTTGCATTTTTCATTTCACAGTTCTCCAAACGTTCTCTATTGGGTACAGGTCAGTCCAGTCCTCGCCCTCTCTTCGTGTGAAGTCATGCATTGTAATTTGTGCCATTGTCATGGGCATCCCTGACAAGATGTCTTGAAGGCAGCACATGTTGCTCTAAATTTTTCAGTGTACTTTTCTGCATTAATGCATCACAGAAGTATAACAACCTAAAAGCAACAGGCTTTGTATGTGTATGTGTATTATCTGACCACAATACACATCATCTTCTGATGTTATGCACTGTAGAGTAAGAAATATGCAAATGCCTTCCGATCTTTTTTTTTGAGGCACATTATTTTTAACCATTTCAATCATTTTTCACACATTTGTTGACAAACTAGAGATCCTTTGCTCATCTTTGCTTCTCATATTTGCACAATGTACATATGGCTGCTACATTTATTTATATAAATACATATAAAGAAACAAATAAAAGCCACAAATTTTCAGTCTACATATTGCACTTAATTGGTGGTGCTCCTCGTTTAAGTTACTTACTTCAGATTTATATATTTTTTTAAAAATTAAGATTTTACTTGCATCTATACTTATACTTACTTGTACTCATTTATTTATTTTATTTGGGTTTTAGAAAATGTCCAGATTTTAATTTATAATGTACTTGTTGTTTTAATGTTTGCACAGTCAGTAAAGGAGCAGTTCAGGATACAGTTCACTGTGTGTTGTGCTTGTATAACTGCATGTGACAAATAAAGAATCTTGAATCTTCTCAAAGACTCTTTAGTGGAAATCACCTGATGACCATCACCTGTTTGAAATCACACAACATTTTAGGAATGTGTTGCAGTAATGGAAAGTATGTCTGATGTATATTAACAAATGACATGACATTTACCAGACAAAACATGAAACTGATTGGGTTCATACTGTGTGCCATGAAATAAAAGTCAAAGTAAACATTTTTCCATATCAACCGTATCAACTTCTTCTGATTTAAGCTAGATTTGTCTCATGGCGACCTTGCCGAAGCGTGGAAAGGACAGCTTTGTTCTTTTTGTGTTTCGGTATAGGAGAGGTTATGGGTAATTTTGTATATTGACATTTTGAAATGATTTCAAATCAAGCTGTGCAGTCTGTGATGCCCCCTATTATCTCACTGCATATTTCACTTAGCGCTTATCTGTACTAGGACAGAGTAAGAAAAAATTCAAAAATAATTTAATTGTTTGCTTTATTACTTTTTACACACTTCATACAAAATATAAAAAAAGTCTTCTGATGATATACACAAACTTTGATACATTTACTGTATTGAAATATACACATATTTGCTTTAAAAATACATTTTAAACATACTATATAAACTTTGTACACTCATTAAAATTATTTAGAATCCAAAGCTGCAACTTTTAGAAGAAAATGTAGCATCCAGGCAAATTTTAGTTCCCCAAAGTTCAGTATAAACGCACCTTTAAACGTACAACATTGGTCTTTAATGTCCAACTGGGTTCTAAAGGTTCACATTCACTTTCCCAGCTGAAAGAAACGTTTTTTAATATTTGCTTCTTTTAAATGCAGCAATAAAACAAAGAGCATGTACTTGACACAGCCAGTAAGGTTATGGCAACTGAAAATGTACCCAACGGTACAATTTACCCCTAATTAAAGGCACTGATTCACCACCAGTGAGAGCATTTACAGTTTGTTTTTTTCCTAGAGATGGGAATATATATTTACATCTTTAATATTAAATATGTAATTACTGGCAGTGGTATCATGCAGGGTCTTTTCTCACATACACTTTGTTTCGTTCATTTTTTAAAATATTTGACATATATAGGTAACACAACACCTGGCATAAGTTAGAAAACCATATCCCAAAAGGAAAGATGGTATTTCAGAGTCTGGAGGGTATTTTCCATACTCATATTCAGACGTGCCCAATGGACAGTGTCTCGTCCTCTGTGCTCTGTACGGCAGACCTCTGCAGATGGGAGGTTGACTGAATACAGGTGGGGAAAAGGTAAGTCTTGTAGCACTTTCCTTCAGTGACAGCCACACTCCTCCACAATCATGTCCTCGTGGTGGCGCAGAACCATGTCGTCGCCCTCATAATAGAGCATGGAGAGTGAGCTGAGACGAGTAGGCACGCAGGACGGACAGGTGACCCGCTCCGGATGATAAAGCTTCAGCAGACTCTGTCAGGAAAACACAAAACATGTCACATTTAAATTTCTAGTGTCAACTTCCAGTTAAGCTGCTCTGACTTCTGTCACATATGATGGGGAAAAGCAAATATATTCCAAGCTCTGCAACCAGTACGTAATTAAGGCCTTTCTGATGGGTGAGAGCTGTTAACGCATTATGTCGGAGTCTAGACAACGTGTTTTACCTGCATGTAGGCATGATTGGTAGGCTTGAAGGATTCATCCAGCGGAATGGGACACTCCCCTTCGCAGCGGAACGCATTGTAGCGCTTGGGATGGACAATCCATTTATTCCAGCCTATCTGGTCGAAGTCAACCCACATGTCCACACGCCTGCACAGGGGTCTCTGCGGGGAATCCACGGGAGTGCCCGCCCCGCTGTCTTGCAGCGCGTGTCGAAAGTGGTCGAGCTCCACCCGGTTGCGCTTGTGCCGGCGGCTGCTGGTGCCGTCGCTGCCACTCTGGACAATGACGTGTTTCGAGTGTTCCACTGTGTGGATTAAAGTGGAGGCGTGCGTCTGACCACGGAGCCTGGCACTTTTAGAAAACACCACGACCATGACCCTGTTTACGGTGGGATGGTGAAGCTTCCGCCTGAAAGAGCTGCGGCGCATCACTGGTACGACCTCGCCCGCGTCTCCTCCACTTCCTTCCACGGTGTCCTCCACTTTCATCCGCCCCTGCTCGTACAGTCCAGGCGCGGGGTCTCCACTAGGAACAGGGCGATCAGTTCCATGTGGCCCCTCGTCGCTTCCTTGACGCAGCCAGTGTGTGAGCAGAGCTGTTATGTTGAACACTTGCCAGGGCGAGGAGGAGCCGCTTGAGTGCTTGATGCTGCCGAGAAAGTGGCGCCGTTCCCGACAGGGTCCGCGGCCCGGCTCGCACGCCTCCAGGCTTGAGTGGTAGAGATCCAGGACGGCGCGCCTGGACGCGGCAAATGCTGGCAGACGGATGCGAAGCTCGCAAAGCTGGATTTCTTCACTGGCCGAAAGAGAGGATATGTCAAAAGTGACTGTCCATCTCTCACCAACCTGGTGACATTCTGAAGATAAAGGGTACAAGCAGCCGTCAGAGACAGCAAAACAGTTCATCCAACAGTTCCAAATACAAATGCTGAATACAGTATCACTAACAGTGCGTTCCCCTCGATTGGACTGCCCGTGTTCTGCCAAGCGAGTTAAAGCTCAGAACAGTAGCTACGAAATAACGCATAGAAGGCGGGGCATGGGCAGGTCAATTAAACTATTAAGGCGGATGAACGTGCTCACAGCAGAAACCAAGATAAGCGCAATAAGCATACACTTGATGGTCTACAGGTTTTGCCAGAGCAAAGCACTCCAGTCAAATGTCAACAGACGAAGCTTTCCATAGGGAAACTGGGAGGAGGGTGGATGTGTATTGAACCTCCGATCCTAAAAGACGTCTGATGGGCTAATACACACACTCGCACACATAAAACGGAGACGCTCTTTAAAGTCGAATAAGCACTGACACTGCTGAGTTGTAAACGGGGAGGATCAGACAGAAGGCGATAACACGGGTCTGATAATGAAGTGAGACGACCCTTCAGCCTGCACCACTCATGCTTTAGGTCACCACTGAAAAAAAGGTTTTTGGCATATTTAGCTGTGTATGCACACAGTGTTAACAATAACTTCTTAAATCGATAACGTTAAAATATAGAAATCAAATTAATTTGACTTTTTTTTTTACTCTATCGCATACTAATTGTTCCTTCTTTTTACATTTTTGTTTCAGTTATTTCGATTTATTATTAATTCATTTTAATTAAACTATTTTATTTAACTGCATGTGAATTCACATGTGAATAAACTGTTTTATCCATTGCTTAGAAATGAACAGTAAGCTGTTCAGATTTAGCCCAGTAAAACATGAAATAATGATAATTAATAGACTTTATAACCAAGACGATAAAGCATAAATAATAAACTCATTGACTCTGGCGTTAAACTTCAGTTTATAAACTTAATTCTCCTACCTTTAGCGACCAAACTGAGCACGGAGTCTGACTGATGGAGAGCTGGTCTTGTCTCCTTGGCCGTGCTGCTCTTCCCTGCCTCCACAGATCTGTAGTCTCGATAGAGCTGCATCATGTATAGTGGGTACCTGTTGGGATGGTGCACAGCTACATCGTACCCTGGAGTTGTAGGGCGCCTTGTGTGAGGTCCTGTCCTGTGCTTCATCTCCATGCAACTAAAGCCAGCCAGAGCAAATACCAAAGCGAAAAACAATACAGCTTGGCCCATCGTAGCAATATGCACTACGTTAATATAAGAATTATGTTCAAAGTTTCCAGCTTTTCCAGGAAGACGCGGATGGAGCTCTTGTCTGTACTTCGCCGTTCTTGCTTTGCGATGAAGTCTGGGTCTTGACCAGGCCTTTTAAAGCGCCCAGCTGGCCTTTGATGACCCCTGTCATCCTGCAGTCTCTGAAGAATCCCTCTGATCCTTGAAGCACATCTAAGAAGGAACAAGAGCAGAGCTGTCAAGTTCAGTGTCTCTCGAAACCGCACAGGCTTTTATATGCACAAGGCGCGAAGCTCTAATGCCATTGTAAGACATGGACTTCCTTTGACTCGAGGCCACCCAAAGACAAACAGCTCCAGTCAGTGACCTGGCAGAAAAAATAATAAGATATTTAAATGTAATATAATTGAAGGTTCGAATTTCAGACTCGTTTGAATCCGTCTTGTGTCAATATCTCACAGCAGATTTTCACAGCAGAAACAACTGAAAAGAAGTGAGAAGCAAGAAAACAGAAACGACCGGCGACAATCATACGAGTGTCATTTCAAACAAACAGTTGAAGACATACAGCTAGACATACAATTACTATATTATACTGTTATAATAATAATAATAACAACAACAACACGGCTGTTTCCATCTTTGTCGCATTTTATCATTTATTCTCCATTAATTTTACACTGTGCTTTTATCTTCAGTGGATTAATTTATCGTTTTTTTTATTTATATATTTGCTTGTTTGTTTCAATATAATTTATTTTGGTTTCACATTTTCATTTTCTATTCATTAAATATAATTATGTGTCATTATTTTTTGCTGAGTTTAAAAAAAGAGGTTTAACTACTATTTATATTATAAAACAACTCAAGACAAATTCAAAATGGTTTTTATTGTAGAACGATTCATATTTACACTGTTTTAGGTGTTTCACAGTTTATATGCAGTTACCGCACCTGAAGCGAAATGATATAAAACAATGGATTTTTTTATAAAGGGAATGAAAACAATTCACTTGTTTTTATACGACCTTGAGCTGCGCTGTACATTCCCTCGGCTTTATTGTGGAAGTTATTTGGAAGCTTTTTGTTTCTTGTGGTGTCACTCTAAGCGCTGCATTTGACACCAAAGCTCAGAACGTTCTTTTAGAGCAGCCTTGAAACTTTTGCTGTCAATAAAAAACAACGAATTCTCAAAGTGTAAACCGTTGTATGCCACACAGCACTGCTTGAAGCTAATTATGAGTTTGCTAACAGACTTTCATTAGGCTACACTGTAAACAAAACATAACTACCCATTACTATGTTAAGCAGTTGCATACAAAAGTTTAGGGCGACCCTACTTAAAAATCACGTCGTACTTAGGCTGCAGAGGAACCTCCACTTGGCATAAGTAACATACTCGTTGTCTGCCTAGCTTGAAAAGCGGCTGGCTAAGGGCTTCTTAAGTCTTACACATGGTGAGGTAACGTCGTGTATTCTTTTCTGTAATTTTATGCATATTGTGCGTAAAAAGCCAAATGAATAAACAAAAGATACAGGTTAAAGTGGTCATAGGAAACGCGAGTGCGTGTAATTAATGAAAGAGTGTTAAATAAAGGAATCAAACGAAGAAGAATGTGTGTTCTTAAGACACGGCAGAATAATAATCCAGCCCTGTAATTGTGTTAATAATTACAAGTTTTGAGCTAGCAAGATAAATGATCTAAATCTAAAGGCGGGACAACCTCATTTTACCTTAGAATTAATCTGCGCCACGTGTAACTTGCATTTTCTTTAAAGAACATTCATTAAGGATATTGGAGACCTTTAATCCAGGTGTGTATTTGTACTTGTGAAAGCTTCAGATGCAGACGGACCTCATTTTTAGTTATTTTGTACGTCTCAGAATTAACCAACATTTTTAGTCATCTTGTATACATTTGTTAACAACTGATGTGTATAAACTGAGGCTGTGCTTAATCCGCCATTGTAAAATAGGCCAAACTGACCGAAATATAACAGGGATGTTTAAAATACATGGAAAATACTGGACAGAAAGCTCAAACTCGTGTTCCAATAAACTTGTGTTAGGTCTGAGTGGTTCATAGCTTGCCTCTTGAATCTGCCAATCATAGAGCACGAGGCATGAAAATAGCCACTCCTAGCGCAAAGGGTGAGGCTGGTCGTAAGGGTTGGATTAAGCGCCCTTTAATAGGGCAGCCATATCAGTATCCGTATCACTGACCTATAAAACAACTTGCTTAACATACTCGTTTTATAGACAAAACAGAGAACAAATACCCTTATTAATTTTTAAAGATCACAGTAAACACAACTCTCCATTTGATAATACTTAAAAGGAAAGTTAGAGGAGTCCAATTTATTTATGTAGCATATAATTACACACACATTAAAAAAAAACATTCACAAGATTGTGAATACAAAATTTTTTTTTTTCTAAATTTTTAAAATATCTCTGGAAAGATGGCGCCATCTCAGGCAAATTTATTGTTTGATTTTTATAATACGTAATCATAGAAAATAACAGGACAGACAGTAACAGGGTTGACGATTTCAAGCTAATTTGCCTCTAATTAGCTATTGTTAAAGGTCACAAGAGCAGATGTCATACAGTTTGAAATGGTGTTACTTATAAATATCAAGATACAAAAGGATTATTTTAATATATTAAAAATTGGCAACAGGAATGACGTGGTATGATGTCCCCACCCCCAACAATCTCATAAAAGAACAAAATTAGAAAAGAGAAACTTACTTGTGTTTTAGATGTTGGAAATCCTCTTTCTGTAAATTATGTAACTTCCTGGGAATTATATCACTGATGGAATGTACCATTATTTTACAGGGGTTTTTGTGTCAGTAACAGGGTTGACTTGAAATCACGGGACACTGATGAAATAATTTACATTTTATTTAGATGACATGGGGTGGGAGGTAGCTCAGTGGGTAGGATATTTGCCTCCGGACCAAGAGGTCCTGGGTTCGAATCCTACCTTCAATCCTACCACCACTGGGTCCCTGATTAAGACCCTTAACCCCAAGCTCCAGGGAGAGACTGTCCCCTGTAGTGGTCCTGGGTTCAAATCCTACCTTCAGCACCACCACTGGTTCCCTGATTAAGACCCTTAACCCCAAGCTCCAGGGAGAGACTGTCCCCTGTAGTTAGAGAATGGAAGTCGAAAGCGTCTGATAAATGCCGTAAATGTGTTCATACTAAAACCATTGCTTAACAATGAGATGACTTTTAGAACAATATACAGTCGGTACGGAAGTATTCAGACCCCCTTAAATTTTTCACTCTTTGTTATATTGCAGCCAAGTTCATTTTTTTTCCTCATTAATGTATACACAGCACCCCATATTGACAGAAAAACACAGAATTGTTGACATTTGTGCAGATTTATTAAAAAAGAAAAGCTGAAATATCACATGGTCCTAAATATTCAGACTCTTTGCTCAGTATTTAGTAGAAGCACCCTTTTGATCTGATACAGCCATGAGTCTTTTTGGGAAAGATGGTTTTCACTCCTGGATTTCACTCCTGGATTTGGGAATACTCTGCCATTCCTCCTTGCAGATCCTCTCCAGTTCTGTCAGGTTGGGTGGTAAACGTTGGTGGACAGGCATTTTTAGGTCTCTCCAGAGATGCTCAATTGGGTTTAAGTCAGGGCTCTGGATGGGCCATTCAAGAACAGTCACTGAGTTGTTATGAAGCCACTCCTTTGTTATTTTAGCTGTATGCTTAGGGTCATTGTCTTGTTGGAAGGTAAACCTCGGGCCAGACTGAGGTCCTGAGCACTCTGGAGAAGGTTTTCGTCCAGGATTTTCCTGTACTTGGCCGCATTCATCTTTCCCTAGACTGCAACCAGTCGTCCTGTCCCTGCAGCTGCAAAACACCCCCACAGCATGATTCTGCCACCACCATGCTTCACTGTTGGGACTGTATTGGACAGGTGATGAACAGTGCATGGTTTTCTCCACACATACTGCTTAGAATTAAGGCCAAAAAGATTTTGGTCTCATCAGACCAGAGAATCTTATTTCTCACCATCTTGGAGTCCTTCATGTGTCTTTTAGCAAACCCCATGCAGGCTTTCATGTGTCTTGCACTGAGGAGAGGCTTCCATCTGGCCACTCTGCCAAGTTATTTTGAGTAGTGTACAGAGCTAGTTGTTTTTTGTGATTGTTTACTTGTATTTATTTATCAGTTCTTTTGTTGGGCATAATGGTAAAGACACATTTTCTTGTAACATGTTTCTTTTTTTCAATAATAAACACTTCTCTTCACTGCCACATGAATTACCCACGTGTCTTGATCTGCTGGTCCATCACAAGTGATCCCACTTCTGACACCAAGAGACACATGGGTAATTTTAGTGGTGGAAAATGTTGTCAGTGAACTAGGGTAGACAATGGTCCTGTTTCCAGTTGCCTGAAAATAGGAAGCCTTCCTCCTCAATCACAGATAAGTGCATTTTCAATTTAATCATAAATGAGAACATTCTCCTCCATGTAAAACAGTCAAGGCTAGGATTTCCGCTGTTTAAAACACAATAAACATTTAGATTAAAACAAGCAGTTAAAATATTTAAATATTTTTTTCTTCCTGCAGGTTCCTTATACTAAAAGCATACACAAAACACATATTTAAACAAAACTGTGCTACTTTGTCCAATCATTAAAATAACTCATGTAAACTATGTAGATAAATTGTGGGACACTGAGCATTTTAGAGGTAAAAGATTTGGCTAATATGCTTGGGATCATAGACAGGGCTTCCATAAAGACAACCCTGGTACTTTCTGGGGGGGGGGCGGGTTCCGGATAATTCGGATGACAGGAGTGTAAAAGAAAACAGTGAAGATCAGACAGAGCCACATCTAAAATATTGAACCAAGTTTAGCATATGACCAAGGGTATGAATAGTGCTGTGTGACTTCAAAGGTGTCAGATATGGCAGAAATGTCTTCTATAAATGTATAGATATAATTATAAAGTAATACATTTCAGTGCAAGCTGTTGTCATTGGATGAATTTCGCTCTTTGAATATATATGTTTAGTCATAAAATGTTAAGTTTTATGGCACTATCCATAATGCTGATAAACGCTGATATTAAATTTAATATAAAATTCGAGACTCATTTAATTTTGATTAACTGTTTTACAGTATATAATGTGAAAAAATACAGTCTTCGGGTCATTATCAAAAAATAATGTGCATCCATGTCCTTTTTGCCTTCTAGGAATATAATTTAATTGGCAGGATAGGTATTATCCTTCTTACTTAGCAAAATGAAAAAAAAAGGCTCCACACTATATTTCATTAATGCCGTTTTATTGCCATCACATTTTGTTGCAATCCCTCTCCCTTGACCTAAATTTGAACTTGTGTCCATAAGTGTTAAGAGTGTCTGACTATTACACTGGTTTATTACACAGCTTGATATCAGGAGAAGAGATGGGAGGATGGTACCGTTAGTATCACAGGTACCAAAACACCATTGCAGGATGTGAACACTGGACTCTTCAGAATGTCAGAAACTCCACCTCGGCTTCATTTCATGTCTGTTCTCTATTTTGTCTTCATGTCTCTTTTTCTTTCCTTCAGTGCTAGTTTCTCTTTTGAACTAGGCCCACCAACATTGCTCAAGGGATCTGCACTCTTAACACATTTTGAAATTCATGGTAAAATCTCCATGTTGTTGTCGAAGAATGTGCAAAAAGACAAAATAAATCTCATTATTCTTTTTGGTTAGTGATGCTGTTGTCTTATTGGACAGACAAATACACTCAGTCTAGGGGCAATATGGCACCTCCAACTTACCAGATGTGCCAGTCTTTGGCGGAAACCAGAGCTCCAGGCAGAAACCCAGAAAGACACAGGTGGAACATGCAAACACCCCATAGAAAGGATCCTGGCCACCCATTTTAGAAAAAAAACACAAGAACAAAAGCTTTCAAAATATAGATTCAACTTACATGGGAGAGGAGGCATGTGTATTTTATTCCCTTCCCACCATGAGGAGAATAGTAACAAGGGCAAACATTTCTCCAAGAACAAGGATTGAAGATTGTTTGAAAACATTTGTAGGGTCACATTCTCCAAAACTACAACTGGTTGACACTTTCATGCTAACAGTCTAGAATGGTTGCCAAAAGAAAGCCTTTTGTCTTTTCTAATTACAAACTCACAAGCACCCGAGACATTACTGGACTGCAGAAGATCGCAAGAGCCTTATGGCAACAAACACTTAGAGTGGATTCGTGGTAAAACAATGAAGATTGTACAGAAAAGGACATTCGCCCGACTGATCAGTGCAGTGGAAGAATTGTGTTGTTTTGTGTTGTTTGTTAGGAATTTTACAAGAGGTCTGGCTGGCTCTACCTAAAACATTAAATAGCTGTGTACATCTACATGGTGATCTGAGACGTTTCTCAATGGACACGGTGCAACATATGCAACATGCAACAGTCAACAGATCACACGTTACGACAGACAGTAGACAATAGACTATGTGTGGACAGAACATAAACCCTCTGGAATGATGAAGATTGCACCATAAGTATGATTACTGCACAGAAGACTGTTAGCAGTATTGAGCAAAATGTACAGATAAGCGAAACAATAGGCAGTATAGCAGTGTAACTATAACCTGAATGTGACAACAAAAAAAATCATACAGATTTATCACAGGACACTCCTTCGTTGTCCAGGCGATATGTTTGGGATCATAGTCGTGCAGATAAGACCCAGCCACGTTTCATCTTCAGTGCCCTCGCTGATGGAAGGAGGTTTTCACTCAAAATCTGACGATACATGCCCCATTCATTCTTCCCTTTACACGGATCAGTCGTCCTGGTCCCTCTGCAGGAAAACAGCCCAGAGCATGATGTTTCCACCCCCATGCTTTACAGCAGGGATGGGGTTCTTTCTCCTCCAAACACCACGAGTTTTTACCAAAAAGTTCTATTTTGGTTTCATCTGACCACAGGACATTCTCCCAATCCTCTTCTGGATCCAGACGCTCTCTAGTGAACTTCAGACGGCTGCACATGTACTGGCTTAA
>JBBPDB010000040.1:742189-753764 GCA_037974465.1 Brachypetersius altus
TATTGCACCACACTACGACCCAGGTTTATGATTTACTTGCGCTTTTTGGTCCCTCTGTGATTCTGTATTACTTCAGTCACGTCTTCTCCGTCGTACCGCGTATTCTCCGAAAGACATCATGTACCGAAGCGTGACTCATATACCGTGACGGTTCGGTACGAATACATGTACCGTTACAGCCGTAGTAGGTTCATTTTACTCGGACTTTTGCAGGACATTCATGATGAATCGCTTTTCCTCTGCATGACTGCAGCTCTACTTGCCTTATTTGGTTTTCCATTAACAGGTTTTCAGTTTCATACCCATTAAGAACTCAGCTTAAATGCAGCTCAATTATTTTGTGATTGGTCATTTTATGCTTTCCATGACTGTTTCCCCAAAGGCGGCGCAGAAAGAGGCTCACCTGGTAAGGCAGGAGGAGGAAAGAGCCGAACAGCGTCGGAAAACCAAGGCTGACAAGAAAGCCCAGAAAAAGAGCCAGAAAACAAACCGGACTGGAGACAAGAGGAAGGCCGAGGATGACGGTGGAGATGAGTGGGGAGATGAAACCGGTAAGAGTAGAGTTGCCATAGAACAAACCTTCTCTTACATGTATATAGGGTTTCAGTTGCACGCCACTGAATACACCTACATTTCAGACATTATTTGTGTAATACCTCATTTATTTACATCTGATTATGAATTTTAAATAGTAGTTAATGTTACAACTTCCCCTTCCTTTCCTTCCTTTCTCTCTCCCCTTCCCTCCTTTCCTTTTGGTGGGGTGAGTTTGCTCTTACCTGGATATTAAAACTATTTAACGATGATATTATTTTCTTTAGTTAGGTTTCTTTGAGAAGAATAAAATACACCAAGAAAACACATTCATATAATTTATACAATGTTACAAAAAAGAAGACTAAATAACCCTAGAACACTGGAAACTGGCTTTGGTTAGTTTCCGTGCATCAAGGAAGAACAACAACAACAAAAAATGTGTGTTTATTTACAGAAGTATCGTTTAAGAGACACCGGGGTGAGGGATATTTTAACCCTGAGGCTTCAGAAGAACAGATGGAGACGGAGAGTGGCTTGTTCGGACGACGCGGTCATCCACCACGCAAAACGGAGCCTCCGGCTGCGAGGAAGAACCAGCAGGTGGCGCCAGAAACCACGGCCACGATTCACAAAGTGCCGGATGCAAAGCCGGATCAGCGCAAAGACTCCAACAGTGTGTTTGTTAGTAATTTAGACTTTAATCTGGAGGACCCTGAGGGCAAGATGAAGGCCACGTTTGAGGCCTGTGGGAGTATCGTGGAGGTGCGGGCCGTGTTCACCCCAAAGGGCACGTTTAGGGGCTACTGCTATGTGCAGTTTGAGGACGAGCTGGCTGCCCAGGAAGCGTTGAAGCTAGACAGACAGGAGGTGGACGGGAGGCCAATGTTTGTGTCTCCTTGCGTGGATAAAAACAAAAATCCTGACTTCAAGGTATTTATTCTATAGTTTAAATTACTTCTTATACATGGACTCCACTGACTATACAGATGCACTATATCTGTCTGCATCATTTGATGATCCCATTTACCCAATTCCTCAGGGGTCAGGCCCCTCCGTGCCATCAGTGTTCTCATTCTCAGCACAGTGTTATTGGCGCGTTCACAGAAATTAAAATCTGATGCATTCTGTTTGCTTATATATATTTATATATTTACTTGCCTGTTGTAGATTTTAACATTAAATTATATAGAACGTAAAATCATGACATGATTATTATAATTTATCAGTGTTTCTTCCTCTTGGTTCCTTTGATTTCTCTTAGTGTCTTTATTTTGAGTCTTGGTTCCTCTCAGTGGTTCCTCCTCATGCTCTTGTGTTTGGTTTGCTTGTTAGCGGACGACAGGACCACTGCTTATGACTTTATTTTTGCATGTCTTTTTCTAATAGGTCTTCAAATACAACACATCAATGGAGAAGCATAAAATCTTTATCTCTGGGCTGCCCTTCACCTGCTCTCAGGAGAAGCTGGAGGAGATGTGCAAGGAGCATGGAACGGTCAAAGCTGTCCGTCTGGTTACTAATCGCTCTGGCAGATCTAAGGTCATTCCCGCTCCGCACACTACATCCCAACATCAAGCAAACAACATCCCGACATGATTAATCTCTTAGTCTGTTATCACCCAGTTTCATACTAGCAGTGAACTTAAATGCTGAACTTAGTATCAAAAATAGTCAAATACAAATAATGAAACCGTTGTGGAAAACAAATGATATTTACTTTCACAAATACTAAAATAACTACATAGTATGAAAATACTAACCTTAATATAAACTGCTTTACTATTAAAAGTGCTTATTAAAAGAATGACTATCAATACTTTTTCTTTCAGAAATATTACAATGAAAAATAAATACTTTAAGAATTACTCAAATACGTAATTACTGAAAGTATCATCTACCGTTCAATAACAATAACCATGCTATCAAAAATGCAGGAGATGTAGTCAACAAGATCTTGGGATACACAAACCCATCTTTTAGGGCCCTTCTTTTATAGTCATAAGTGTAATATTTCATCATCCTTCAACAACAGTACCTTGTACTGTATTACAGCTCACTGGTGCCCCCTAGTGTATAGTGCATTAAAATCACATGAGTGGGTTTGGTAGTCATATAATTTTAGTCTTAACTCTCCAGTTGTCTCGTCGTTCCTGCAGGGCCTGGCGTACGTGGAGTTTGAGAATGAGGCGCAGGCGGCTCAGGCCGTGCTGAAGATGGATCGGACAAAGGTGGAGAATTATACTCTCTCCGTCGCCATTAGCAACCCACCGGTCAGGAAGACGGAGTTCAGAGCGGCAGCCAGCGGTGCGCTAGGAGCCGTGGTGCCTCGGCAGCTGCAGGGAGCGTGAGTACAGCACTGCCAACATTAGAAATGTACCTTTAATAATTTATATTTAACTTAATTTATATTTTAAATGGTTAACCAACACAGATAAGCTCATTGTTTTTTAAATAGGTTTCTGTCAGGGGTCGGATGTGGGAGGAGGTCACTATACCATTAAATCAGAAACTGTCAGATGGACAAAAACACCATTGACCTGTTAAACTCAGTGCTATCCCTGTTGCGGCACAGTTTGGGGCTGATGCAGTCTTTATGGTCTGATTTCAGTCGAGGTAAAGGACGGACGCAAATCTCGTTGCTGCCGCGCTCCCTGCACCGTCAGAACACCCCGGCGTCCAAAGCGGAGAACGGAACGGCGGCCAAACAGCAGGACGGTATGAGCGACGGCCAGGCTCTGGACACCGGCTGCAAATCCATGTCCAACGAGGACTTTGCGAGGATGGTCTTGAAGAAGTGAAGCCGCCTGAAGGCGATAAATTCACCCTGCCTTGTGTCGGAAGCCATTCTGTTTCCTTATTACGGTCGGGAGGAGGAAACGATAGTGTTTTCATTTCTGTTCCTGTAAATATAAGAAACCCTACTCCCCACCCCAAAAAAACCCTATGTATAAGATTTTAACACCGTGTCAATAGAGCTGAGTGGGTCGTTTGTGTGTGTGTGTGTGTGTGTGTTTGGCGGGGGGCTGGGGGGCTGGGGCGGGGGTGTTGGTTGTTTCGGGGAGTTGAGTGTGAGGGGGGGGGGATTGAAGAGTATTTTTTTCACAAGATGTCAACATGGTTGTTTTTGTTTTAAATGAGGTATATGCAAGAACTTGATATTTACTATGAAAGTGTAATGTATTATAAAGGAGAACATAGTCTTTTTTTTCCCCCAATACACTCTCGCCATCAATGTACTCATCATTTTATCTATAGACTGCTTCGGTCAGCCAATGCACACCGTTTGCCTTCCGTTCGAGGCAAGAGGAAGGAGAAAAACTGAACTGCATTTGTAAAAATAATTTATTTGCAGTACTGGAACCCTGGGATGCTTGTTCTAGATTCCACGTCATCATGATAGATAACTTCACGAAAAAAAGAAACAAGGTAGTTAGAAGGGTTTTGTCCAGTAGGCAACCCACTCCATCGTTGTTGCGGTTTATCGAGATCCCAGAGCTTGAGACGGAAAACGCTTAGTTTTACAAGAACCTTTGTATCTCACAAGGCTTGACCACATTCGACGGCTGACCCGTAGCTTGCGAACCTGCCTTACCCTGTTGGTCTCGGTATTCCATGGCCAGAGGACGACGGCTACAGTGCGAACGAGGCTGGTGTTCCTGTTCCGTTAGCCAGACATGAAGATTTGGTTCTAGATACGAGTGAATTCTTGCGGCTGGGGTTGAGCTAAGTCTACGCCAGCCTCCGGGGGTCCTGGAGGATCTGCCTTCCTCTAATCCAGCCAGGTTCTTGAATGGCTGGAGCACAGGCATTAGTGTTGGACTAACCTGTGCAGGATGGTAGAGGTTCAGGAGGGAGGGTTGAGGATGTTTTGGCTGGAACGTTGCCTTGGACTCCACTCCATGGGACTGACCGTTGTTTTAAGAATCTATGCAGCTGTTTATCGCTAGGACCTTCCACATTAGTCTGCCTGAATGAACCCATTCCCTATACTGTACTGTATATACACATCCACATTTAACATCTGGAGACATAATTATTTTGGATGAGAACGAAGGAAGCCTTTCTATGAAATCCGTTGAAAGTGTATTTTTTAGAACTTCTCCGAACTTTAGTCCCTGTAACGATCTCGTCTGCCAGTTCCTTTTCTGGAGTGCTCGAGTGTTCACCTCTCTCGGTGGTTGGCCATAGTTTTGTAAAGCGTTTGTATATTTCGATCCGAAGGAACCGTAGCTTCTACGTATTTGCTTATGATCACCACAGTGGCCTAAAATAGTACAGAGAAAAGAAAACGTGCTGTTTGCGATGTCTCGTTCAACATCTTTAAAAAAAGAAAAGGAAAAAAACAAATGAAAATGTGGTATTGTTCGGTGTAGGTGTCGAGGTTTATGTTCTGGTCCTCATTTTTTTTTATTGTTTTTTAGTGGAATAGTTCAGATATTATTTACCAAATTTGTTGAGTCATGAGTTTTATTTCTCTTTTTTTTTTTTCCCCCTTTGTTTTATTGTTCAAAGCTTATCAGATATGTTGTCACTCAATAATTGTATCATTGTATTTTTTTTCCTGTTTTCCCATCGTTTAAGGCCTAAATTGTTTATCAAAGCAATTAAAATGTGGTTGTTCCAACATAATGATTGTTGTGTAATACATTTTTTTTTTGGGGGGGGGGGGGGGGCGTGGTAGGATTCTTAGCAGAACTATTGGAGTGTTCTGATATGAAATACTGTTCTAGAGGAACTTGAGAATAGGAAGTGGTAGTGAATGGAACCGAACAGCTTCCTGACCAAAAGTTATCACATGAAATTAGAAATCTGCTGCCTGAAATACATTAAAAAAATACCCTGATCAAGAGCGTTTAAATCAAACCACTCTGAAGGAAGTGTGACTACGTTATGATGAAACGACATAGAAAAATCAACACTGAGCAGAAACATGTCTAATAAACACCTTGTTAACCCTCTAGCCATCACTAAAGTTAATTCAACTCTAAGAACTTTAATTTGATTAAAACAACTCCTTTTTTCATTTTACAAACATCAACAAAAACATGGCTGTTAAAATGATGACAACAGAAGCGCTGCTTTCAATAATTTAATAAACCTTCCCCACGTGGAAATAAAAACTCAGTCCATGGGTCAATAAATAAGCTGTCCTTTAAATACACAAAAAAACGAAAGTGCTTATTGGTGCAAATTCGGAACAGGAGGCACACAGTGATCCCGTGGTATCGCAGATGGAATGAAGCTGCGGGGGAGGCGTTCCACCACAATTATGATCGTTGTTTGGTGTAAATTACAATCTAGCAATGTGGTAGTGATGGGGACTAGGCATATGACCCATTTATTACACAAAATAATGAATTCAAGGCCTGAGACATCAACAATAATAAAGATTTCTGCTTGATCCTAATCTTGCTCAACATCCGAGTTGTGTAGAATTTCTGAAGAGTGGAATTCTCCTCCAAAGTAATGTATTAATGCAGCCACCCATGGATCAAGAATTAATACTAGGATAAAATGTCATGAATGCAGCTGGAACTGGAGCTAGATTTCATACTGTCTCAGCAACATTAGCACTTATTGCGTTCCTATAACTAGGAATAACTATAGTATTATGGGCTGGTTTCTCTACAGAAATAACATTTTCTGCCATGTCTGCCGAACATAAAACCTTGTGGACACAATCGAGTTAAAAACTGGTCATTCTCTGTATAGCAGACTCTGAAGACGCAACACTGAACAAAATGCTGAAAAAATACTTACATTTTTAAAACCTCTCAAGAAAAGTAAGATTTAATTTCAGCAAAATAGTCTAGTTCCACAGCTGGTGCTGGTTTCACAGATATGATTAAGTCTAATTTTGGACTCATTTGCAGCACCAATGGTGCATTGGCACGGAGAAGACACTTTCGATTAGGTTTAGGCTTAATAGGGATCTGGGAAACCAGCCAGTGAAGCATGCATTAGCATGAATTATGATTAGGTATAGCTGGCCTAAAAAAAGTGATGGCAAATGGCAAAGATGGTTTAAAGCATTTCCAGTTAAAACCACGGCCCAGAATGAAAGACCGTTATATGACCCTTCATAAACATTTTTAATCCGGTTACTGAAAATATGTAGGGCCATTTACCAAACTGGAATGTACATCAGCAGAACGCTTCAGGATTCCACTACCAACGGCAAATAAAATAGTTTTAGTTGGTGATTTGACTCACCTCCCCTTTGGGTTCAGAATAAAACAGCTATTCTTCTGAAAATCTAGAGAATTCTTACAAATGAAACCAGATATAAAGTCCTGTTCATTCGATATTTAAGACCCAAGTCAGAACAAAAACTATTCAAATTCTAGACCACTGCAGCATGGTGATGATTCA
Organism: Brachypetersius altus; assembly: GCA_037974465.1. NCBI lineage: Eukaryota > Metazoa > Chordata > Actinopteri > Characiformes > Alestidae > Brachypetersius > Brachypetersius altus. Next base: position 749,099 of record JBBPDB010000040.1, read on the forward strand.
GGCTCAGAATGGTGACACTTTAATTTAGGCTTCTATATTTGTGTGTATTCCCTCCTAGTGGTCCTCAGTCACAGGGAGCATTTCCATTGGTGCGGTGCTGGAATCACCAGGTTGCAAGTGATAAACGACAGCCTCTGCTCTTATTAGTCTAAGGATGCACAATGCATTTGTTCATTCATTAAAAATATAAAAGCATTTCTTACATAAACATTGCCCTAGCAAGACCATTTTATTCGATTCTGCAGGGAATCTTGCAGCACCCATTTGCTGCCAACTGAACTGAGAACAGGTCTCTTACTAAAGAGTAACACCAGACTCAACTGATTTAATGATGAATAATCCAGGGGTCTGTAAACCAGTCCTCGTGACACATGCTCTATTTGTAGGAATTTTAAGTGAGTTTAGAGCAAAAAATGGACCAAGATATGGGGGAAGGGGCCTGAGGACCAGTTTGAAGGCTCTAATCAGATGAATGAGTGATTGGCTGTAACAAAAGCTTGGACCCTCAACAGACCTTCATGAAAAGCGTGAGCATGGTCCAATTTTCCCCCTAAATTACTTATTAGAATCTGTCCCAAGAGACCACTTTGTGATCTTCACAATAGCAAGATTTGGAAATTCCAACCCAGGTCAGTTATGCGCAGGGATAGTCTGCTTACAGTTCGGACAGGCCTGACTGCTCGCGCCCGGCAGCCCAACCGCGTGCTCACTAGTAGCTATGAGCAACGTGTCCAGCGTCATCTCTGTGCACTTCGCTATAAAACGTATAAACGGCCTCACGTCGCCCTCGTTCGCCGTGTCCAAGGCTGTGTAATACTCCGCCCTCTGTTCTTTCCGGATGGTGATTGGAGGATAGCTGGCCTGCATCAACACCAGGTTCATCAGGAGCCGTGATGTCCGCCCGTTCCCGTCCACAAACGGGTGCACATAGACCAGTTTGTAGTGCGCCAGAGCTGCAAACTCCACTGGGTGCAAGTTAAGTGCCTCCTCAGAGTTCAGCCACTGCACCAGCTCCTGCATGTGACGGTCCAGATCATTGGGATGAGGTGGAATGTGGTGTCCCACGAACACCTGGTTAGTTCTGAAGCGGCCTGCTTCCACCGGGTCAACGTATCCTAGCACGCGCTGATGGATCTCTAGGATGTTGTTGATTGTGATGGCACCACTGCGGGTAAGCAACGTCGTATTGATGTACTTCATAGCAGCATCCACACCAATGGCCTCGTTCTGCTCCTGCAGGCTCTTGCCCGGCACAGCGTAGCGCGTCTCAATGATGTGGCGAATCTCAGACAGCGTGAGCGTGTTGCCCTCGATGGCCACTGTGTGATATATGTGGTGGTAGTATGTCTCTTCCATGATTCGTCGCAGCACCGAGTTGCCCTTTGGGATGGACATGAGGCGCCGCACTTTACCATCAATAATGCCAAAGTGACGCTGATCGATTTCCTCCACCAGGGGGAGAGTGCGGTCCCGGCTCACGAGGGCCCTCTGGTTGCATGGCGAAATGGCGAGCGCTTTGCTGTAGAGGTGGTCAGCCTGAACCACGTCCTTCTCCTCCTCTAAAATGCTCCCCAACTCTGTTAGGGCATCCACAAAGTCAGGGTTCATGTTAAGCGCATGGATGAGTAGTTTGTGGGCCTTCTCCCTTTTCCCCTGTTTCTTCATCTCCAGGGCCTGCTGGAGAGCCGCCTTCGCCTCCAACTGTGTCTCTGTTAAAACAGAAAACCATGACAGGCTCGTTTCTACCTTCTTTTCAAACTTTGCCATCTCACTTGAATTCACAGAAAAACACAATGTCACAGCAGTAGCTTCACAAATGCTGAAGGTATTCATTTAAATAAGTAGAAGTTTTAAGTTGTTTTGCTTCGCTAAATGTGTCAGCGGTGTTACAGAAACAAAAAAAAAAAAACATTTAAGAAAAACGTTTTTAATGACCTTTCGTTAGAAACAAAAGGTGTCGAAAACAGTTTCCATTAAGCCACAGAAGAACCGTTTTTGCTTCCTTTTCTTACATTCTTTTTTTCACTATTTTTGCTGTATGAAGAGTCTGAAGAACCTTGATGATTCAGTGTTGTTCCTGCATCTTACCTTTGCTGGGTTTCGGCTTCTGCGGCAGGAGCTCAAGGGCTGTGAAGGGCACGGTGAGGCTGGTGGAGTGGCCCAGAGGGCGCTGGGTGTTGCCCCATAGCTGACAGCGCAACAGGGAGATCCCCTTGAATGAGGCACAGCATTGGTCCTCCACACCCACTAGAGGGAGGAGCAGGACCAACACTGAGCCCAGCAGGACAAACAGAACAGGTGCCCAGCCCCATAGCAGAGGACTACTGCTGGCGTGACGCAACACCGCTAACGCTGCCATCAATCCAGGCATCCAGTTTTCTTTATCCACTTGTGCAGCATTCTGTCAGGAAGATCATCCTGCGGAGAAAGAGAAGAAAAAAAATCAAGGGCCTTCATAATGATCCTACAGCAACAAGTAGCACCTCTTAACTATTGTCAACAATCTGGAAACCTCAGGCAGGGACCCTCACTCCTAACAGTAAAAACTCAAACGCTGCTGTATAGAGGCCTATGGCCTTCCAAGTATGTGTCACAAATGTTACAATTCATATTGTGTTGTTTTATTACAGTTTCACTACAGAAACAGGGACAAGTATATGTTTACTATACTAAGCATTTGGGTTATTCCAAAATATCCATTTCCCAAAATCTCCTTATGAGCATCTTTGACCAATATTAATGTATATATATTTCTGTGTTAAAAACAGATTACAGCAAGAAAACACAAGGGATAAGAACATACAGACCAAGACATTAGTAAGGCAAACAGTTATAGGCCTAATAAATTATTTCAGTCACTAAACCCTGGTACATTACCTCAGGGCACAACATTAACTGGACAGTTTGTCTACGATTTAATATGACAGCCTAAATAAATATTTATATTTAATGCCCCCCATCGATTTGACTTCACACAGATTCCCCTTTTTTCTGTAGAAGAAAACACAGTCACTGGTTTTGGTATGTTAGCCTGCTGTTTTACTTGGATGCAAATGAAATATGTAGTTTTGACCCTCCCTGGTGTGTCCCACTTCTCTACACTATATGAACAAATGTATTGGGACGCCTGACCATTAAACCAATATGAATTTAAAATAAAGTAAAAGGCTTCTTATAGTCACATGTGAACACACCACATCACAATGCGAACAGTGGGAAATTGCTCTGTAGTTAACCTATTTACCAAGTGAAGCACTACCACCTAACGGAATCGTGAGTTGTATTTTTACTCACTTTGTTCAAGATTCGAGATTCTTTATTTGTCACATGCGTAGTCACACAAGTACAACACACGATGAAATGCATCCTGAGCCGCTCCTTACTGACTGTGCAAACGTTAAACAATAAGCAATTTAAAACAATAGAGAGATTTAAAGGTCTTCACACCGAACTGATTTAAACAAGTCTTTGTGCACTGGAGCAGTCAGAAAAGGACATTCCCACAACGTGTCCACAAAGTTTGTCCAACATGCCTTGGTCTGTTAAAGCATTAAGACTGCCCTTCACTGGAAGTCAGGGGCTACCCGAGTTCAGTAATTAAGAGTGTCCTAATACTTTTGTCCACATAGAGTATCTGCGTCTTGATGGGAGCCAGGATAAGTCAGGAGAGAGAGCTGGCTCTAGTTTAATGAAGTGAAAAAATAAAGTGGCATCAAAACCAGCGCGACCTATTTTGGCTTTATGGGAAGTTCAATTTCATATATTTCGACTCTAAACGGAATATTTTTAACCAAAGTGTCGTTTTTTGTGAAATGTCGTTATTTTCGCCCCGTGGTTTTAAATTTAACAGCTGTTCACAATTCACCTCATAGTCGAGTGAGTCCATCCCTTACAAAATGGCTTTTTATTTAATATTAGATAACACCGTCCATCGCTAAAAGGTGTAGTTTACCTTCCTGGAGAGGGAAAGGGCCCATTTTTCCTCAAAACGGTGATTTTTTTGTAAATGTTTCGTTTCTACCCTCAGCTCCTCTGTCACCGGCCAGGAATCCGACGCATCTTTAAGCTGAGCTCTGATTGGCTGGTTGGAAAATGTACCTCTCTAATGATTGGCTGGCTGCGCGCTTACACACACCCAAACAGCAACACGTTAGTGGGATCGTAGGGGCTTGTGATTGGCTACAAGAGCTCCTGACCCCATATTGGTTATGGTTCACACACCCACACACACACAAACTCATACAAACAGGGGCGGACTGTTTGTATATACAGTATAAATTAAAAACTGGAAACATTATTTTAATAGTTTAATATTTACAAGTATTAATAGCATGTCCAGTGCAAAATGATGCAGTGAGGGTTTAAAGTGGCATTGTTTAAAATGACATTGTGAGAGTCCCATAGTTGTGGTGAGTGTATCCTGGTGTGTGCAGAATATCAGCAGTTCAGAAATACAGTAACCGTGTGGATCTTGTAACCATTTCTTGCTGGAATAAGGAAGAAGTGTGCTTGTTACAGGAGTAGAAGCCGGGAATTAACCCCCTTCCTATTCAAGTTACTATATTCGTTTTGGGATGGTGCTTTTATTGCTACACTCACCTAAAGGATTATTAGGAACACCTGTTCAATTTCTCATTAATGCAATTATCTAATCAACCAATCACAT
>JBBPDB010000040.1:786675-805655 GCA_037974465.1 Brachypetersius altus
GTGTGCAAAGCTGCATCAGAGCAGCAGGTGATGTTTTCAGTATTAATCTACAATGTAGCCCAGAATAAACACAGAGGAAATCGTGTGCCCAAACTTTTGACTGCTACTCTACACGTATATACACACACAAATATCATTTTATTTTAAACAAATGGTTCACTGAAATATCATAGTGCCCCCCCCACCCCGCCCCCTATATATAAAATGTGACCAAGAATATTTTTTGGGTGAAATAGACATATTTAGCCCCATTAGCATCGTAGCTCAGGTGCGAAGCTACAGAATCATAGATGCTGGGGTTAATGGGGTAAATGTGTATGTTGGGTTTTTCCATAAACTGGCCCTTTAATATTATTTGCATAGGCTATAACTGTAACTCATTAAAGTGCAGGAATCACTCAATAAACGAGCCGCTGCTCTAAACCGAGAGAACCTGTATTTGCTGTCCCATTGCGTTTGCACTCCCACCCCGTCGCTGTTGGAGTTCGCCTTAAGCAGCCGATCGCACTGTCCGTCTTTATTTCCCACTGTATTCATGTTCCAGTGCAAACTGTGAAACGGACACGAAGGCTTTGTTTTGGTTTTCTTACAGTTATATTACAGACGGTGGAAATATCCATTTATGTATTAACTGTTATTTACTCGTCTGGGTTGTGTATGGAATCAATAAACATGAAGCAGAAACATGTTTTCCTGTTTTGAATTTTATTGGAATTCTTTCCTGACCTGAAGGAGCATGGAAAAATACAGGCAAATGCAGTGAATGCAGAGTATCGATGAAGGTTCTTCTTGTAAATACACACGGGGTTGTTTTTCTGAACCTGGACCGCATTTGCAAGACAACGAATTTGCACATTTTTTCACAAAAAGAAAAAAAAAAAAGAGGCAAGATTCTTGATTCTTTGCTTCAAGTTCAGTGGTTTCATTCAACATTCACAACATGAAGAGTTCATGAAAGAGGCACAGGCTGGGTAACGATAGTCAACGGCAGTGTTTCTGACATCATCGTCTGAAATCGGGCTGAAGGAGAAGGATTCGATGGCGGAGCTCCCGAATCCAGAACCGGTTCTGCTTGCGTGACCGTTTTCTGCGGCTGAATGTTCTGGCGGCGTCGCAACAGTCTTTGAAAATGAAGGTTCCTCAGTGGTTCTCGGCTTGCCTCAAGGAAACAAAACAATGGCAAAGGTGGAACCTTTACATCAGGGGTACCCCAACTCTGGTCTCCAGCACAGTTTGAGGTTCAACTCACCTGTTCGTTGACCAGAGTGTGTTTGAGGAGAGGAACCATCAAACTGAGATGGAGAACCACTCCTGGGCCAGAGCTGGAGACCCCTGCTTTACATCACATCTTACAGCTGTGTTCCTCAACCCTGCATGATCAGGATCTTCTGGGAGGTCTTGCTTACTCAACTGAGAACCACTGCTTTAAAGAACCTTCGGCTGAATGGTTCTTTAAGGAACCTAAAGGGGGTTCTTGGCGAGGTCTCGAATCCAGACTGTGGTCCTGGTGATGCGTTCAGCAATTTAGGCCCAACTATAAAGAACATAAGCATCACTTCACTTATAAATAAGCTTCCTTGCATCGATCTGTGCTGTGATAGTCTCTAAAGGGAGATTTGTAGGAAACCGGTGAAGGAATGCATGGGAATCTCTTCAGGGAACTCATTTTTGGCTACGTTAGCAGTAACTGGTGGGGTGGTCTCCCAGTGGTGGGAGAATGTATGGGTATAACATCCTAAAAATAAGTGAACCATGATAGAAAAAACATTCAGAAGGTCCAAAACGGTGTCCAACCAGGACTAATTCTTACATAATAAACAGCTTTCAAATACTAATTTAGGCCTCAGTGGCTTCCACATTCAGCCTCAGGAACTGGATTCGAGGACCTCCGGATGGCATGCCTCCACCGAACCTTTCCTTTCTGAGATTATTCTATTGCAATACCCTATATCTGCAGATCCATAACGTGTAATGTTAACAGTTGTGCTTGCGTGAGACTAAATTATTCGCTTGGTGGCTTCATCCGTCTCAAAACACTGATCACAGCATTGAATAATTCAAGTAAACCAAAGGCGTCCTTGTGAGCTGTCATACATTCGTCACTTAGACTGTAGAAAACAAAAGGCTACAGAACATGCGCCCCTCCCTAAAAATCAATAAACCCAACATATATATCAATAGTTAATGAGGATACATGATAAAATTCACCATTAAAGTGACTTATATTGAATTTAACACTGAGAAATGTGTTATTTCTGTTAGTTGAACGTAAAACTATGAGGACAAATAGAATCATATATATATAAAAAAAGGATCTACCAAAAATGAAAACATTCCCTTGCAGAAGCCAACACTAAAAGTGCCACTAGGGGGCAGCCTGGCAATGAGGCACGTTTACAGTGCTGTGTTTTAAAAGCCAACCGACTGGTGCTGGCTAACATTGGCATATTCTTTGTTTTAAAAAAAAGAGGTGGTGGAACGGACATATAAATAAACACTTCACCCATTGGTTAGAACATAAAAAGATAAAAATATGCACAAATATCATCGCATAAATCGCCCGCGTCTCTTCGGCCGCCGCTCAAATGTCCTTTATAATTTGCTATAAACGATATTTGCTATAAACATCAAGTGAAGCCCAGTGAAAGCAGTGACGCCAGATCTTAGGTAGTCTGTAGTTTTCAGCAATTATTTGCTATTTTATGCTCTTCGCAGAGAACGGAACGCATAATGAGGGCCTTCCCCCCCACCACCACCCCGTCCCAGTTCCATTTTATTAACAAATCGGACCATTCAAGTACTTTCTGTTCAGGTTCCCGATTCTCCATAAAAAACACCCCCAAAATTCCAATCATTTTAAAACGTCGTTGGTTGAAGCAAGCGCTTGTGAAGTACAGCACAGAACTACCAGGCCTCCAGCGATTACGTTTCATCAGGCCTTAATATTAATATTTATTTCGCTTGGCTATTTTACCATTAGCTTCATAGCAGAGCTGCCACTGTTGATTATATTAGTAACTGAGAAATCCTCTACAATTATGTTTTGACCTCGTATACAAATATGCATGCATTCGTAAGATCCTGCTGGTGTGGGTTTCCTCCCTTTCAACGACTAAAGAGATCCGAGTTCGCTGTGTAGAATGTGTAGAAGCGGAGAATCGTTCTAAATAACGATTAAGTTACTTTTCACTCGTTGCAATTCAGTTGTAGTCAAGTCAGTTGTAAATGAACCCCACTTCTTCGCTGGTCTAGCTTTGGCTATCTGTTCCATATAGGCTGTAGAGGTCTATGGGAAGTCCTTTTTTTGTGCCGGGTCCCTCTTCAGAAGAGCGCATTTCAACAAAAAAAAACAGATTTTTGTTAGCATGGCCACGACTACAGCTGAATCATTATAGATGACATTCAAGTAACTATACGTATGACTCCCGTGTCCATTGAGCTAATTGTATGTGCGAGAGAGTTTGTTTCTGATGCATCAAAGACTGGGGAAGGTGGGGGGGGCACTGCTGATGCAGTGGACGCTCGTCACGTCACACACACTTGCGATCTGGAGAGGATGATGATGGTGTGACCGCCGTGGGCGAAACCGGCGTCTGCTCAAGTGCACTCGGCCTCTCCGGAGCCGGAGGACGAGGTGGAGGTGGACGAGTGCCGCCTGCGGCCGTGTGGGCTGAGGAGCATGGCCGGGTGGAAGCCGTCGTGCCGGCGGGCGTGCTTGCTCAGGTGGTCGCTCCTCATGAAGCACTTGGTGCAGAGCGGGCAGGCGAAGCGCTTCTCGCCGGTGTGGGTGCGGATGTGGCGCGTCAGCTCGTCCGAGCGCGAGAACTTCTTGGCGCACTCGGGCCAGGTGCACTGGAAAGGCCTCTCGCCTGAAACCAGGGGGCAGCAGAGAGTACAGAGTCAGAAAAGAATGGGAGAGTAACAGATTACATTGTTATTGCTCTCCTTCACACATATATAAGACTGATATATAAAGGGGCGCAACTACTCTCTTTTTGGGGGATATGCAACACTCCCACCCCCCTCCCCCATCCCCCTCCCTCCCACATATACTGCCACTGGCCAGTGCTGCCAGTAAACAGCATATTTAGAGCGCGGTCATGATTTAAAAGCACAAGAACAGTTTTAAAACATAAATGGCAATTATATTTTTCTGTCCCTCCCTTGTTTTGGCGCCGCCCTGGCGGTACGCCCATATGCACCGCATATACTGCATACCCCATGATTATATATATATATATATATGTAATAAACAACCACCATCTCTGTTATATATATATACACACACAAAAACACACACATATGTCTGTGTGTAGCAACTTACAATATGTTTATGTTGAGAGAGGGAGAGCGCAAAAGTCTTGAGAAATTTATACTTAAGAGCTGCTTTGTACTGGGCAGCAGTGTTAAATATGACAAATACAAATAACATTAACACAGAAAATGATCCATTTCCAGACCTCTTTCCTCCTGGAAGCCCAGGATCACTTGTAGCTCCATCTAATACCTGCTTTACTCTTTTTACTGCAGGAGATTAAATCAGGGGTTGATTATGGAGTTTTATTAATGACTGGAGGATCAGAGCAGAGATCTGGAACCAAACCTGTGATCTTCTAACAGCTCACAGAACATCAACTACTGCTTAGAGAAATCCTGATACTTTTTACACACACACTTACATACAACATGACTGTATAACACAACTCAGCTACACACACACACACACACACACACAGAGTGGAGGCTGCAGTGTGTAACTGCACACTTCTTCACAGAGGAGAGATGAACTGCCCGCAAGAACACTCATAAATCACTGCGCGAGACTGTCATTACTGCTCGGTAACCTGGCAGCACGTGCTGCGTGTTTACAGCACGCGCTGGTGGAAGCGTGCGAGCGCGTGACGCACAAAACTGGCGCGGTCACGCACTAAAGGGGGGGCGGCAGGAGGGAGAGGGAGATCGGGAGGGTACAGAGTGTACTGGCCACATTCACTCATACATACATACACACACACAGTCGCACACATGTACAAACAGACCACCCCACACACATATATATATTCACACACACACACACATTTTTTTTCACGCAGCGGTTCTGACAAACAATGCGGCTCGTGAACCCGCACGTGTTGTTTTCTTGCCCCCAGTTTTGATGACTAACTGCCCCTCCCTTTCCCTCTTTTTGCGCGCTCTTCCTCACCCTCTCGCTCCCGGTTCCTGTAACACCCAAACACTCTCACGCGACCACACTTTTTTTAACCCCCACCACTCACACACTCACACACACACACACACACACACACACACACACCTGTGTGCACGCGCAGGTGGGCCTTCAGGTGGGAGGACTTGCCGTACACCTTTCCACAGCCCGCCTGGGGGCACCGGTGTCTCTTCTCTGGGGGGGCGCGGGTGCGTGCCTGGCTCCTGCGCGCGCTGACCGGGGGCGCGCCCGCGTTCAGCTCGAGGAGGATCCGCGCGACCATCAGTAGCGTGTGGCTCTCCGGGTTCTCCTCGCAGCCCTCCGCTCCCTCGCGCGCGGCGTCCGTCATTCTCGCGTTCAAAAACCAGACGTTAAAACACAAGAAGGAAACAAAGAAACAAGACGTGTTTTCTTCCTTTGTGTGGCGCACGCGGAAAAAACGTTAGAAATCTTTAAAATTCGTAAAAACGACAGATACGTCGCCGGCACCGGTTCCGGCCCGTCACTCCGTGGTTCTAGAGCTCAGCTCCGCGGCTCTCCGGGGGCAGGAGTCCCAAGCTCGTGTCGTGGGCCGCCGCCGCGCCTCATAACTGCGTCAACTTTCCGCCGCGGCTCTCCTGAAGACACGCTTTCGCGGAATCCCGGGGAGTCCTCGCGGACCCGCGCGCTGATTGGTCGCCGGCGCCGCTTCGAACGCGCTACCAGGAATCACCAAGGCAGCGGATGAGTGACAGCCCCGCGGACCAATCGGGTACACGAAAACCGAACGAGGAGGCGCGGCCTGCTGCCTACACGTGCTCCGCTGCGGGAAGGCTGAGGGCGAGACTCGCTTAAAGCTCTTAAAGACACAGTACATAAGCGAGCCTGTGAAATCTGTCCTTGTTCTGCGTATCACTGTACTTTACAACGGAACCAGACGTCATGAAGCGATTTATTTACTATCCAAACCCGCCAGGAAAACTGTGACACTTTGATGACAAAATCATTGGGATGCCAGACCATTCCACCAGCAGGGACTTTAATGACACTGCATTCAAATACATAGACCTTTAAAATGGAGTTAGTTGCTCATTTGCAGCTATAACAGCTTCCACTCTTCTTAAAAATAGCCTTTCCACAAGATTTTGAAGTTTCTGTGGGAATTGCTGGAAGTGAGGCTGCCCACTGGGTTAAATTCCGAGAGAATTTTACTCTGTTCACACTATGTGCTGTGGTGTATTCACTCGTGGCTATAAGGGGCCACTTTACTTTCACAAGGAGTGTTTCAGACAGTCAGAACAGACATTTAAAGGCATTATGTAAGTCTGTCATTAGAAAATGCACATAAGAAATGGGCACGAAAACACAAAACATGATGTATGTGGAGCAAAACGAATCGAAAACTAAAAAAAGGAGGGTATGGGCCCTTTAATGCCGTTCCAGTAGTACTGCCTTCAGCCTTCACATGAATGGGCTCGGCAGGGGGAGGCTTAGCGGGGGCGGTGCCAGGTCTGGGGCAGTGGCCAATCAGAGCGGGGGGAACGCGAAGGTGGCCAATAGTAACGGGCGCAGTGTGAAACCGACCAATGGGGAGCGAGGGGGTAACGCGACTCTTTTCGGAGTAACAGGGGTTCAGTTCAGCCTAGGACACGATTCTGGGAAAAAGAGTATTTACATCAAGACAGGAGAGAGGGTTCAGCACACGAGGCAACCCAGATAGAGCCGGTATCTATCACACGTAGTAATAATACTAATAATAAGTATTCGTTACAAGCACACCATATGGACAAAAGTATTGGGACACATCTGAATTCCAGGGTTTGAAATAGGCCCCTTTCTTCCAGTGAAGGACAGACCAAGACATGCTGCTAACTTCGTGGACCCAGTTTGAGGGAGAACCTTTTCTATTCCTGCTTGACTGTGTCCCAGTGTAAGCTCCATAAAGACATGCTGGAGGAGTTCAGTGTGGAAGAACTTGACTGGCCGCACAGAGCCCTGACCTCAGCCCCATCCAGCACCTTTGGGATGAAAATAAACGGAGATTGCGAGCAAAAGGGGACCAACGCCATTTCAAAATCTACGAATTTTAATGTCACTAAAGTTGACATTTTTGTCGTAATAGACGTCCCAAAACTTTTGTCCACGTGTTGTATTATTAATAGGCACGTTACCGTAAAGAAAAGTGGTTCTTTAAACCACAAATAAAAGAGAAGAGCTCTTAAGAGCCTCAGGCCTGTGCTGGGCTGAATGTAAACAGAGGTTCTCGGAGCTGGAGCTCCCTGACTGACATGCACTGAATTACCGAGGCCACGGGGTCATGTTTACCATGAAAGAGACCTCAGACTAAACTAGTCCCAGGCTCGCACGAACTCCTGACCTACTTTTCATCGAATGTGAGGACAAAATCCAGTTTTCAAGGAAAAATGTCCTTTTTTACTCTGCTATTCTCCTCACTCTCGAGCTTCTCCTCCTGTCAACATGTTTCCCAGTCCTGATTTTCTCCTCTAATTTGGCCTTTTTTTAGTTTAAAGATTATTTCAATGTGTTTTTAGGGTTCTCCACCTTAAGCAAAGCAGCAGAGACACTGAGAGATGTGAAAAAAGGGAAGGTTTAAGGCGTTTATCAGAAAGAAACCCACAAAACCACGCTGTTTTCACTCTGAGGTAAGTGTGGGTGTGTTTTGAGCTGACATTATGAAGCCGGCCGGGGGTTGTTTTGGTGCGTGAGTGTGAGGAACAGAATGTTCCCCTTGACTGAAACTGAAACGGGATCTCGGGCGCCCCCTGTCGATACACGGCCTCCCACGCGTATTCAAGTAAGCCCCGCCCCCTCTGTGCTATTCGCCGTTCTGCGATTGGCTAGTAGAGCAAGCAGTCAACACTTCAACCAATCCTAGCGCAGAAAAACATCTAAATACATCTAAATACATTATATATATATTTATATATTCATTTACATAGATACATACCCTTAAAAACGACACATATATACATACAATATTTGAATACTTTTATTATTTAGACCAAATTACTAAAATAAATATATTTCCCATATATAAAGTAAACAGACACATGTGTGCATGTGTTTTTATATACATATGTAAATGTTTTATTTACTTACCTTTTTAATTATTGACTTTATATGATATATATATGTATCAATGATAATTATATATACATATAAATATATATATAAAATTATTAAACCGTAATTAACAAGCAAAAATGGGTATACACTGTTGCAGACAAACAATAGGAAGAGGAAAGAGGAAAACCCCCACAAAACACATCACTTAAATATTAATTTATTTAATAATACATGCCAAACATCCTATTCACATGAAGGAATATTAAAGAATAAAGAACAATTTGTATTTGCATCCAAATACTCAACCAGCTACGGTGGGAGGGCAAGACACGCCTTGCCCCTCACCCTCCTTTCTCTCCTTTTTCCCAGAATTCGTTTCACATCCTGTGGAAGAACGACATGCATTTTTTTTCTCTTTTTGACACTAAATCAACTATGACCCCTTCAGATAAAACTACGATATTATTGCAGAAAAAAAAAAACCCAAACGTGTGCTCGGACTCATTAGCATACAAGTGCTCACAAATAAATTAAAAAAAGAAGGAAAAGGATGGGGGATGGGGGATGGGGGATGGTGGGGGATGGGGGGTGGGTTTGTGGACTTAAATAGGGGGAAGTGTAATTCACACACCTGTATGCTACAGTATAGGAAAATATTAAGAAAATACTGTACATGAAATTTCCTCATATTGTTTTGGCACAACGCTAGGTAGGTCATTTTTTCTCTCGGCAGAAACCTTCAGCTCAGCTTTTATAATCTCTCACAACCATGCCGGCACTTACAGGATGGGTACGGAAACCTCGGGGTAGGCCCGAGGCCCTGTTACTCTGACGAGGATGCCCGCGAGGCCCACAGTGCTGAGTGAAGTACTCCTTGGCTTTAACTCATCTCAGGTGTGGACCAACCTTACATCGTGGAGCGCTGAGGTCCTTCCTGGTCAGATTTGAATGACAGTAGCGAAACGACTGCACTGTTGGAACTGGTCCAGGCATGAGCCTAGTGGTAAAATACAGCAGGCTATATACATCAACCCTTCTTTTAAAGCTGTAGTGTCTCTGGTAGGGTCCGAAGGGTCGTGAAGGGTCTAAGTCGGTGTTGTATGGACGTGATTAAAACTCTATGAAAACCACAGTGATCTGAATATGCACAAAATAAGTAATTTTTTAAAGTTTTCGTTTGTCAACACAGATCCCACCCCATGACCCTGCAATACAGAGGCGTATGTCAGTGATGAAATATTCAAATCTCTTAGCACAACTGTGCTATTGCACATGAATAAGGCAAAAGAACTAGGTTAGGTGGTGGAGGCAGACGTGACACTGACCTAACATCGCTTCATTTCAAACTATCGAACCTCACAACTGTTTCCTTTAATGTATTGCTTCGGCATTTATAGTTCTAACGCTACCTGTCCCTTGTCTGCATGTTATAATTCTCAAGGCTTCGACGTCTCTTTTCACTCGTCCAACATTGTATGGCAATGACAACGTTCTTGAAAAGGAAACATGATAAAGGGCCCATATCCTACATCACATTCAAAAAGCGTTACGGACTGAAAAGCTCTTTACAACTCCAGCTTAAATGGGCAGGGCGAATTTAAAGCTGGATATATGTAAATGAGCTCTGCTCTGATTTGCTACCCTGTACCTCACTCAAAAAGAAGTCCAGGCTGAAATCCTCCCTGAAAAATCATATTATTTATTTATTTTGACCATTTTTTTTTACCATCAAGCTTTTCCTTTGGGTGACTAAAGAAACTAATTTGTTTGTCCATGATGTGGACCTGGGGGAAGTATGGTGGTGGACCATCACAGTGAGGAGGTCCTGGGTTCAGTTTCACGACAGGGGTGGCCAGGGGCCTTCCAGTTACACAGTCCAAAGACATGGATGTCAGGCAAGTTGGAGATGCTAAATAGTCTCCAGGGGTGATTGTGTTGAGGACTGGTGTCCTGTCCAGAGTGTTTCTCCATATTTCAGTGCTGGGACAGGCCCTCGTGTCCCTGGTTGGGATAAGTGGCTCAGAAAATGGATGAATGGACAAGTGGACGGATGATATGGACCCTTTAAGAACATCTTACCTTTTCAGATCTGTGAAAGTAAATTAAAACAATTGTGTTTAAGCATAGAAACAATTTGCCACCATAAAGGATCATTCAGCCAACCAAGAAAATTTGGAAACCGTATACATGTAATAAAAACGATGCAATTACCCTAATAATCATATAGCATATTGATCAAACGTAAAAAAAAAAAAGCAAAGAAATCGTAAAGTGTTTGGACGCACTGTTTCGTCAAAGGAAAAATGGAAAACCAAACAGCGAATACGACAAAAAATAACTTGTTTGTTAAATCCCAGATCGCTCAGCCATCCCGAAATGGTGTGCTAGCAAGTTTCGATTAGAAATGTGCATACCTGAAATCAATACCTGTTCTAAAGTGCATAAAAAAACCACTCCCTGTCCACACCTGCCCTGGCTTCTTGCATAGCAAGTCTACACAAATAAACTTGTCTGTGAAGAAAAACACAAAAAGAAATCAGTCTTTTGTTTTTAGCTAAAACATACTGCAAGTGTGATTCATTGATTTACTCTCTTTTTTTGGCTGAGAACATGCTGCCCTCTTGTGTTCACCTCCATAAGATCATTTTACTGATGTTCCATACCACAGGAGTGGCCGTCGGATCAAGAATGGTCTAAATAAATGTGCCAAAGGCCAGGTCTGATTCAGTATAGAGACCATTTGGACAGTGGGTTCGACAGGCTAGCGTCCAAGAGAAATGACGAACATCAGAAAAAAGCACCCTATAAGGGCCTAAAAGCAGTTGTTTGGAGGGTTCCATTTAATGTACATAATGTATATAATGTATATCACATAATCTCAATGATAAAAATCTCGCTTTAATCTACATTCAACATCTGAGAAAATATGTGCATTTATATGTAGAATTAGAGCGAAGGCGTGTGTGCGTAAGCGTGTGTGAGCGCTCTTTGAACAATATACTGAAACAAAAAACGATTCTTATGTACAGAAAATTCTGAATGTCTCTTCTCGCATCTTGCACACAAAATATTTCCCTTTAAGATTAGGTTTGATTTGGATCAAAAATATGACTGTCAATATGACTAAAACATGGCTAGGAAAAATCAAACGATCAAGACGTGTGGTGGACGTTAAATAAAGTAGAGAGAGCAAGGGATTTGTTCTGTTTAAAACATGGCTTGCTAACCTAGAAGCTAACAGGAATGTCCTCTTTCTCTACAGTCTGCTGGACACGTGTTGTTATGAATGCACGTTCCTCTAATCTATTTCAACCCGAACCCACAGGATGGAATGAACATCACACAGTTCAAAGGAGCTGGGAACTAGTTTGAGCCAATCGGTAACGTTGGTCTAATTGAAGGAAATCCAGATTTGTACTACGGTGTCATAGTGCGCTAATGTGCTAACCATGACAGACCATTACAATGTAGAGCACATAATTCACCCAAACGGTGCTAACTGCTTGATGGATGGGCCCTTGGACATCAAACAAGTTAGAGCCTCTTTTTCCATCCTACGCATACTACAGAAGATCTACGACGTCAATCGTGCCTTTCCCGTGGCTTCCGCCATCATCACGTGTAGTTGTGCCGGCCGTCAAAGCTCTGGAAGGCCGACGGCTTGGACAGCCTCCTCAGGGATAGCGTGTCTGTCTTGCCCTCAGGCCTTGCCCCAGACTTGCTTCTCTGGAAGGGGTTCCTGGAAGCCCCTCGGCTCTTGTCCATGCGCTCACTGATTGAGAAGCTCTTTCGTGTGTAGACATTTGAATGGGAGTCTTCTGAAGAGGAGCAGCTGTTGGCTCGCTCCAGTCTGGAGATCGGAGAGCAAAAGGGCCCAAGAGCCAAACCCAAGCCCAAATCCACTCCCACACCGCTCCCTCCCACTACACCGGGACAGGGTTTGCTGGCATCTGCAGGGCCCTCAACGGGCTCCTCAGGGTCAGATTCAGCATGGCTCAGTTCTGCATCCCGCTCAGGGTGTGAGGCGCTCATATCCTGGGGCTTCTCGAAGGTGAAAGAGCCCCCGGGTGAGTCAGATCGCTCAGGCGCAGGGTATGGTGTGGAGACGCAGCGGGTATCAATGCAGTCTGTGATGCTGGTGTACTCGGCTGCCTTCACCTGCACCCCAATGCCCCCATAATAGCTGCGTGGCGTGAACATCAGACTGTGAGACTTTACCAGTGGAGGCTCGTCCAGGAACAGGGGCCCTGCCGCAGACAGGAATCGACTGCTCTTGGAACGTTCCAGGATACCGGCAGAAGGTGGAGGAGACGGATCGATGTCCCAGGGGGGCAGGGAGTCTGGCAGTAGATGGGCGGAGCAGAGCGAAAGGTCAGCAGCGGCACTGTCTTCAAATAAGACTGTACCATCCGACTGTCTTTCGCTTGCCCCCGCCCTTCCACTGTAGTCCCGCCCTCCGGACATCACCGCTTCCATGATCTCAGAATGAAGTGAGGAGTCTCGCGCAAGTGGAGGAACCGTCCTGATTGGTTCCAAGAAATTCTCAGTGGGCTGGGCCTCCTCTGACGCGGACACATAAATGTCTATGCAGGATGAAGGCCGGTGCTGCTGTTGCACTGACAGAGTGTTCAGAGGGGCAGGTTTGCACTCTTTTTGTGTGACTCCTGATGCTACCGACTGTGAGCTGTTGGCTCGGTGCAGGCTCAAAGAGCGCTCCTTGAAGAAGCCTTCTGCGCGGTCCGGCCCGCATCTGTCCCTGAATGAGTGGCCCACATAGAAGGAGTGGCTCCTCGCTCTTGGAGCCAGTGCAGTGGGTGAGGTTGGTGAAATGGACTCCTCACCACCTTGCTCCAGAGACTCCTGCAGCCGGTAGGCATTCCCTTCCTGGCTGTTGAAGCTGCTCTGCCGGAGGATGTAGTTGGTGTCGGTGCAGTCCGACGACGTCCTGGAGCGGACCTTGTTCACCTCGCCACGGTCCACGCCTGTGACCCTCTCCAGTGCCGCGGCCATGCGGCTGATCAGCTCCTCCATCTGGGCCAGCCGGATGTCCACCGTCTGCAGCGAGGCCTTCATGAAGTGCTCCCGCTCGTTCACTTCCTCTAGACGCATGGCCATGTTCTCCACCCTGACAATGAAACAAAGTTAAAGATTTAGAAAAATTGCAGAAGAAATTTTTGGAAAATTTTTTTATAAAGGTTGTTTCCTGATATTAGTGTACATCCAAACTATTTGGGTGCCCCAGGTCAAATTATATGTTTTGCAAATTAACAGCACAATTAAGTTTCTTGTGGAGGATGTGTCTGCTCTGATCCTTGTTTTCTGCAAGAAACCGTTAACCAGTAAAATTTATTTTGAGCATGGCTCATCTGTGTTTTCGTGTGTGAGGTCTAAGGACCTTTCAGACGTCACTCGGATCCTCTCGTTGTTGGAGGAGTTGAAGCGGTCGTCTTTCTCTCGAAAGTACTCTTCGATACACTGCTCTTCAAAGTCGTGGACTTTTTTCAGTTCATCCTCTGTGATGAAGAGCTCTGGTGGATCAAAACACAACATCATCATATATGTCCTAAACCTATCTTGATCCCTATTGGATACACATCTCTTTCTCTTGCACAGACTATCTCTGTGCCATTCAGTACTTCTGGTATGCCTGATTCAGTTCTCAATGGACTTGAGAATTAGCTGACTGAACCGGACCGGTCTGTTTAGATGAAAATCAACAGAAGGTGAGGGCTAGTCACTCACTTAATCCAAAGTCCCGTTCATCGTCATCGTGCTTCCTCCAGCGACAGCACAGGTGCTTCAGGACCATGGTCATATGACTGAAGATGATAAGCGGAGGAGGGAGAACAGGACGCTCATGGAAGGTCATAATCAGCTGGTACCGCTGAAACTTCCACACCTGGTTGGAGATGGACTTCACCTCGAAGAATGTGTTGCTAAGAAGACAAACAAATGGTTGCAAACAATTTACAAAAACAGTTGCCAGTGATAGAATCATAGCAATAGTTTACGAGCAGCAGGGCTTCAGCTTGAATATTAACACACTGTTGCTACATACTGGACATATTAGGAACTGCAGTACCAGCCATGCTTAAAATTATGGTTAATTATGAAATATAAATTATTATTTTGACAATTTATTGATTTATAAAATTAGAAAGCAACATGTAAGTTATGCTCGACTCAACTCTCTAATTCACAGCCACCCCGCCATACCCCCCACTAATGTACCACCCTCATGTCTTTCTGGTTGAGATCCTGCCTGGAATGTTTCAGATGTTCCCTTCCAGAGCCTACAACAATAAAATAAAACGGCAACGATAACAAAGATCGATTAGAGGTCGTACTTAAAGACGGCGATGAGGAGGTTCACCAGGAGAATGTTAGCCACCAGCAGGTAGCAGGCCATGATGGCAGGGACGATCCACGCTCCAGTCTTGCAGGGGGGCAGCGGCACAATGGCACCATCTTCTGTGGTGATGTTCTGCCCACATGGTGCTACAGAAAGACAGCATTAGTTAGCCTTCACCTCAATGTTTGGATGAGGCCGTTAGACAAGAACTCACATGGACACGGACAGAAACCACAGCCAGAATGACGTGAAACACAGTCAATCTCTTATCGCCCTCACTTCCCGCCGTTCAGGTGAGCGATAAGGAGTGAGGACCTCAATGGCAAGACCGTATGCACTGAGATGTGGAGCTAAAATATATGTCGGAATATATTCGCTTATAATATGCAACGATCCCACACTCCAATATATTTAAACATGCACCTTCGATGTTTAAAATATATTGACACGGCGGAGTGTGGTGGTCTTGTAACAGATGGCTGGGCATTGCGCAGAATGTATTGGGAAGGGAAAAAAACATTGCACGTTTTTTCCATAAGGGATGGTTCAGTTGCTGCGGCTTTCAAGAAAAAAAGGACAGTCACACTCGTAACCGTTCGCCTTTGCCGGAATGCTTGCTTTATGGTTGCGAATCACACTCAGAAGCCCAAAGGTAGAGAACTGAAGTAACTTCAATTTCTGTTCAAATTGTAAAATTTCAGGTTTTTGTTTTGGACACTACGAAACTCGGATCTGTCAAAAAACTCTGACAACTGAACCACATGAAAAAACTTTTGCTGATGAGGAAAGGTGACAAATGTGTGGGTGGGGGTGTCGTGTCAAGTCTTCATTCTACAAATCAACATACTGGAAATTTATGGTTTTGAAATTCTTCACAAACCGAGAGTTTGAACAATTAGAGGTTAGAACTGATTAGTTAGCTTTGGCCAGCCGTGTACTCAGGTCTCATGGATTAAACTGGTAGCCTGGGATAAACTTCTAGTAGGCCTTTTCCACCCAACCTGTTGACATCAGTCTGGGTGGGTGTACTTAAAGTTTGTATTAGAATGGATGGTAGGAGCACTGCTGTTGGTAAGCTCCTTGGAAGCGAACATGCAATGCAGTGCTACGGTATCATTGTGGATGGTGTGTTGGGGGGGATGGTTCAGCGTCATCAGGTTTCCATGACAGAGATAAAACATCTGGCTTTTTTTAGTTCTTTTCTGTGGAATCGTCTGGAGATGCAAAAGAGATTCTCTATAGAGAATCCCCGGCATGGAAACGCGCTTCAGTTGCCGTGCAGTGCCGTGCACGCTTGTCATACTCTCCCTACCCAGCTAGGGGGAGATGGTGAGGTGGGTGACATGGCATGGTGAAACTGGAATGGTGTTGGTGAGGGAGCTCTTACTGAGTAACTCAATCGGTTTATATGTATATATATATATGTATGTATTTGGAAAAAAATTGCCTATATGGGATGGACCACTGTTACGCCCAGTTCCTTGAGTTCGAATGTAATTTTCGACCAGCCTGTCATTCGGCCTGCTCTGTAGCTTCCTACTATTCACATCTGAAACAAAGAACGACAGCGTTATTTCAGCTCTCTTGTCTTTGGGCCATCCACCTCTCAGCACACACGCACATATATGTATATACACACACTCAAACACACACCACATACAGCTACGAGAAAAGTTCATGTTTCTGCACAAATGGCTCCAAATATGGGACTTCATCTTCATCTAGAAAGTCATAACAAAGATTGTCGTCGTTTGAGAGATTACACGGTTGATCTACATCATTGATAATACTGAGAGTGATGAGGAAATGAGGATTTTCTGTAAAGAAAACATCCTGGTGGAGATTGTGAAGAAGCAGAGTGATCAGCTTTCCCTCTAAGCTGCTGTTTTAACAAAATAATCAGTGATTCCCAACCTTTTTTTGCTTGAAGCCCCCCTTGCCTGTGTCCAAGACAAGCCACCCACCCCTCCCAACCCCAACTCCTACCCGCATAGACGCACAAAAAGAATAAAGTGATTAATTACAAAAAATAAACAGCGGTTTTAGGTTTTTGTTCTTATACTCTTCTACACACACACACACACACACACACACACACACACTAATGTTTCTCAGACTTTGGGATTTTATAAATTTAATGTGTAAACATATAATTTTGGTAACCTCAGTGCAGACATAATAGTGCGCACCCCCTGCGATCTCTGGCGCACCCCTAAGGGGGGCCCGGACCCCAGGTTGGGAACCACTGAACAAAATGACAGTGCCCCTCTATGGACCTGCACTACACATTGTAAGCGATGTGTCAGACAAAGCTCACGTTCTTCTCACAAACATCAGTAAAGCCCACTGTGTTGCATCACTAACGCTTTACACTGGAATATCCTGAGTTGTATCTGTTTAGCAACTGCTTCTAAAACCAATTAACTTCCAGCAACTTAACACTGTCACAGATTTATACACGATAATTAGCTTATAATAATTATTATAAAACACCATCTCTTGGATGCTGGACCTTGATCCAACATCACTCTTGTTTTTATTATATCAGACCCCCAAACACATATGCTATCAAGAGCCAGAGATGCTGCAGATCCTTAACTTTTACTTTACTTAACGTCTACTTTAAATCCACTTTCCTGACTTTTTCTACCCCTAGGTTTGAATATGTTTATAAAGATAAGCCAAACTCAATGCTGTCTGTTGTTTGTTGAATGAAATGTCTTCTGGATGATGACCCGTGGCTATTAGTGCCCCCCCATAGGATTCTAGTTGTATTTTATCACCAAATCATAAATAATTTTCTGGCTGCTCCAGTTTAAACATGAAATGCCTATGTTGTGTGTGTAAAGCTTGTAACAGACATATATAGGTGTATATGAACTTTTCTACAGTGACTCCTTCAGTAAAGAGTCATAGAGTTGTTGCTGTTCACCATCTGACACACACCCGCTGGTTCATATTCACAATCAGGGATGTATCAGATGGCAGAGAGTGAAAACGAAACTGGTTCAACCCAATGGTTAATTCCCCTTCCTAATTATGCTCGTAGTTAATCGGACATCTTAACTTCTGATGTTCTCTAAAGGCCTAGAAGGTCCTGAAGGCTTCACAAATCACAATCGCATCACAGTACCAGTATGCATAAGTACCATTCATACAGAAATCCATAAAATTAAATTGTAAAGTGTCCACGAACGATCTCAAAACTGCAACACGTACAAAAACAAGCTTCCAGTTGTAGTCAATTCTACAATTGACTCCATAATCACCAGGATCGAAACATGTTTCCGGAACCAACTAGAAATTAACCAAAATAATTGCCAGACTGTCCAAGCTGGAAGTGTTGGAGGGTTAGTTGCAATAAAGACCACACCTTGGGCCGGTTTCACTAAAGTAGTTTAGACTGGTCTGTGGGGTAAGATTTGTCTCAAGTTTGTTTATACACCAGTCTAATGCAAATAAGACAGTTTCACAAAAGTTAAGACAAACTCATTTTAGACTTACACAGTTAACCACTTCATCCCCAGGCTAACATTGGTCTAAAGTGCTCTGTCACCATGGTAACAGCAGAAGAAAAGCAAACAAAAACAGAGGAAGAAGCTCATAATTTGTGGTTTGCTAATTAATTCATGGAGAGAGCTGTAAGACGGGGAAGAGTTTTCAAGGATCGTACTCACCCACTGGAAATTTACAACGATGAAGAGGCTGAAGAGTAGAAGATATAATAGCTGCAAAGCGGGTGCGAGTTCCACATTAAAGTCTATGTATTTGAATGCAACGTCAAAGTCCTTGTTGGTGTTATGGTCAGGTGTCCCAATACTTTTGTCCACAAAGTGCTATCGTGTGCGCATGCGTTCTTGATTTGTTTTTTTAAAACCGCGACAACATCCCTGACGACACGTCTTTTATGGATGTCTTTTTCCAGACGGTGTTATTTTCTGTTTATTTGTGTGGGTTTCTGGGGGTTTAAGCCGGGCTTTAATGAGAGGGTTCGTCTCAGCTGTTTTGTGTTCGTATTAAGTACTTGTGTTTTGTTATTGGTGGGAACGTGTTGAGTGATTTGTAAGTTCAGTTTAAGTGGGACTAGGTTGTCGGTTCACCGTTGCAATACCAGTACGTGATGAAGAGCTTCTGTTTTGTTCCTGTATTCAAAGAGTTTGTTTTGGCCCTCGTGCCAGCGTTTCTAACTTTCTCTAAAAATAAAACGTAGAACTCCAAAGAAAGCCTGCTCTCCTTGGGGTCGCGGGGAAACGCAACAGTCTACGCGAAGTCTATGGAGGTAGCTCAGTGGGTAGGAAACTTGCCTCCAGGCCAAGAGGTCATGGGTTCGAATCCTACCTTCAGCACCACCACTGG
>JBBPDB010000040.1:833180-849347 GCA_037974465.1 Brachypetersius altus
GCCCTCGGGTTGCCAGATCCCCCCTCACCACTCACTCACACGCAACATACATACTTACCCTGGTCTCGATCTAAGTCTTCCCCTAGTACTCGGGCGATGGACTACGCGATCGAGATCGCACGGGTGTAACAACTATGTTAATGTAGTTTACTGTGTTATTATTGTTTGTATTTGTTGTAATGTGTTTTATCACTGACTTACCACCACTTAGGCAAAATTCTCAGGTGCTTAAGACTTTTGCACAGTACTATATATATATGCTACTTTGGAAAATACATACAGATCCCAGACACACACATCCTGTCTAGTGACCTACAGAAAATGAGGGGCAGCGCTGCTGAAATACCTGAAACACTTCAAATAATTCATCAATATGTTTTTTTTTCTTCTTTCTTATTCTTTTCTTAATTCTGACTCTTGGCAGTCACAGTTAATGACTTCCCCCAACTTTCCCCCAGCAGATAGGAATGCAGATGCTGTATATCTGTCGCTGCCCCGTCTCCCGTCTCCTCCCTGTTTCCTGCCCTGACTTTATTGCGAGTTTTCCCACCTGTGTACTTTCCCTCCTTGCCCAGGTGTCTCAGTCTTATGTTTGCTATAAATCGCCCACATGGTTCCCTGTGTTGTGTCAGTCTCTGTGCTGTTTTACCTGTTTGTTTACTTGGTATTTGTTTCGTTTCACTCTTTTAATTCCTTCTCCATCCTGCCCCAGTGCATCGGTATGGGACGAACTTCTAAGCGTAATTCCTACCTCTGAGCATGACCTTTATTATTCTGGCTCTTACTGTAAATATGTGTGTTTGTGTTGGTGAACTGGTTGTAGTGAGTAGCTGTTTGTTATGTCAGTCAGTGCCGAGTCATGTATATTGCATTTTGTGGTGCAAATATATGACAATTATCGTGTCAGATCTGAGCTTTACAGTTTTTTAGTCTGTAAGTGATATGCTGAGGACAAAATTCTACAGAAGTATTTCTTCCTGCCAGGCTTGTTAGGTGTGTATTCTGATAGGCCTGATGTGTTCCATACGCTACAAAATATGTGGTTTCCACATTTGTGAGCCAATTTGTATCACAAATTCAGTACTTCAGCACAGTAACACTTGTTAACCTGCCATCATATAGTGTGTATGCGTGTGTGTGTGTGTGTGTGTATGCATGTTACCAGGCTGAGATACACTGGAAAAGTGGTGGTGGCGTAGTGGGTAGACCAAGAGGTCATGGGTTTGAATCCTACCCTCAGCACGCCACCACTGGGTCCCTGAACAAGACCATTAACCCCAAGTTGCTCCAGGGAGAGACTGCCCCCTGTACATAAGGAATTCGAAGTAAATGTAAAGTTCTGTACCACTTCAGTATGGGTTAGGTACAGTGTAATTACTGTATGCTATTGGAAAAGTGCCTCAAAAATTAATCGCACTGTTCTATGTGTGTGTGTGTGTGTGTGTGTGTGTGTGTGTGTGTGTGTCATTTTCCAGGTTATTGCTATCGTAATGGACCTCCTCACAGACCTTCATATCCTGCAGGATCTGCTGGAGGCAGCTTCCAAGCGCAAGGTGTCCGTCTATATCATACTGGACATCCAGGGAGTTCCACATTTCCTTGACATGTGCAGCCGACTCCAGGTCGGCTCTGAGCATCTACAGGTGAGGAGAAGTCCCAGAGACTGTGAACAACTTTTAAACAAGACAACAACCTCCTGGGTCTCGAAGTTACTGAATGTTACTCCAGTACAAATCTACTGCCTGTAGACCAAGGTCCATTACAATCATTTCAGTAAAAGTAAGAGACTCCCTAACCAGTAGGCCACCAGTGAGCAGAAGGTTGTGGGTTCTAATCCCACTGAGGGTCCCTTGAGCAAGGTACCGTCCCCACACACTGCTTTCCCGTTGGCAGCAACTTGGTATATGGGTTAAATGCAGAGATAGAATTTCACACTGTGTTCACATGTGTGTTTACTTTACTTTATTTAAATCCTGTCCCCCAATCTCCCCAAACTCATTCATAAATCAAATTTAGACTACTCCACTTGCACTAGGTGTAGGCAGTGACATGGTTGTTGGCCAATATGGCCTTTCTAGGCTAATGCTACTAACAAACACTGGAATTAGCCCAATTAGCCCAAAACTTCAGTAATACAACCATTTCAGAGCAGCTATTGACAAAACATTCAAAAATTACAGTACAGTCTTAAACTTCACCCACAAGTGAAGCAATGGCTGAGCAATGTATTAGTGTGTGTTTTTATGGAAATCTTTGTGATTGTTTGTTAGCTACATTAGCCTAGCGGCCACGGATTTAAACCAAAGAAGCCAAACCAAAGGCTTCCAAACACTTCTTGGCCACTCAGCTACATTATGTATGAGTAAAAAAAAATTTAATTTTCACCAAACTATTTTCACCAAATCTATCTTTGGTTGAAAAATGCATGAATGTGTTTTGTCAAAAAAGCTTCGAATAAACATTTAGCGGTTGAGTTACCTAAATGGACACTAATTAATGGGGTGTCCTGTTAATTAATTGATGGTGTGGCAAGGGCATTCATATAAATAAAAACTGTCAGACTTTGTCAGTAACCTGTGCAACACAGTGAGAACTATATGAAGACTCATCTGTAGGAGAAAAGCAAGTGTTTTGTTCAAAGCTTATAGGGGTTGAGACCTTCCATAAGGCCCAGACTAGCACACCACACTCTACCCACAAGACAAACTTTGACGCACTTGGTATTTAAATATATGTTAGTCTTATTGTGAATGTTTAAAATGCATTTTTTTTTAGAAATTGTTACAAGAGTTATTATTAATAATGATAATAATGTAATAAAGCATATTTTGATAGATCAATATCTGCTATAATAAATGGTTGGTTCATACTAATTATTCTAAGGGGTCAAACACAAGTCCAAGTTTTCTGTGTTTTTGTTCAGTTGTCTCTGAACAACAATTATGCAGTAAAAATTACAATTAAAGAAAAAGTTACCTCTACTTTAATATAGTGCACCATTAAAACCCATTAAAGGTACAAAATTGGGCTTTCAGGCCATTGTTTTACATTTTAGTTTGTATATTGAGGTACAAAGACTGATAGGGATGGTGCACTTATTTTATAATATATGTAGAAACACTGTGTTGGTAGATTTCACTAAATATTTATGTATAATATTTATATATACTATATATATATTTATATAGTATTTATATTTCTGTATATATTATATTTCTTTTGATTTTGATTTTACTAAGACTTTATTTTTTATGTTCTTGTCTCTGTGTGTCTTTGCGATCATTACATAAAGAGTTTCCTCTGGGGTCAATAAAGTTTTCTGATTTCTGATTATTGTTGGTGATAACTGACCATTATCACATGAATGGATTAAAGTAAAAAAAACAAATCAAGCCGTCACCGTGTCATCTGCATATTTTCACAGAACGTTCGAACACGGACAGTCCGGTTCACAGGGTTCAACCTGTCTTTTGGGAGGATTCTTGGGAGCTTGTCCAGCAAGTACATGCTCATAGATGGAGACAAAGTCATGTTCGGGACTTACAGGTGCGTTTTGTTTCTGTTGGGTACATGATTCATTCGCACAAGTAGGTATCCCAGTTTGCAAGTAAATCTGCAAGTGAAACTGGGCTTTCATGAGGAAAGAGGTCTTGCCACACATAAAACCACCATTTACTGTATTAATGTTGTTTGTATTTGTTGTAATGTAAGAGTTTTAACTAGTGCTGACCCGTTATCGGCGTTAACGTGCTGCATTAATGTGAGACTCTCATCGGGCGATAAAATCTATTCACAAAGTTGGGTTGGGAGCTGGGTCTATACTACACAAGCTGTGATGACTTTCACCTTGATATTTTAGCGCGGATGTATACCTAGCCGAATTACACTGTAGGGGACTGGAACCTGCGTGTATGCCAACTGTGAAACAGGGACGTCACTAGGACGGAAAGACAAGGGGGGCTTAGCCTCCAGGGCTGTAGGAAGGAATTAGCGTGTAATTTCCTTTCACTTAAGGAAACAAGTAAAGTTCAGCAGTGAACAGTTATGGACACTCATAGTATTGTTCTGTTGAACTGAGTACAAACGGCGCTACCAGAGAAATATTACTGAACGGGCTCCGGCTGCTACTCGCTAACAAGTAGCTCCATGTCGCTCCGCCTGGGTCCTAATGCCCGCCTGCTACCTACAGCAGCTTCAACAGCCAGTACATCATTTTAACTCAATAATGAGAGCTAGACTTATTATTTTTAGTTTCTATTTGTATGCTGACTGACCAAATTTTGGAAACACCAACCACCTACCCTCCCTCCTCTGAGTACTTGTGGCCAAACGCCAGGATGTCTGAGGCTCGTCCACTGCCATCGCACACCACGACAGGCACAGGGGGTGTGTCCCGCAGGTACTCCAGCACAATGGAGATCACATTAGGACCACCTTCTACAATCAAAGCCACCACAGGGACTCCCTGGCCAATCCCTGGAGTCAGAAAGAAAGAGACACAGAGAGAAAGAGAGTGAAAGAAATTAGTAAAAACAGTAAAATCAGGGATTTTACAAAATCATCAAGAGACTAACGCTATGCTGTCTCCCTGGCTTTGTTATGTTGCCAACCATTGAACACTACAGACCTTGGGTGCGTGGCTGTAAAAATGACTTTTGGAAAATATGAGAAAGCTCTGATCTTTTGGAGCTCAGTTAGAAGCCTTGATTGATTAATTTCCCCTTTCTCACTACCAGGTTCTCCAAGCCATTGATTGCTTCCGATCCTGACTGTCTGATTGTCAAAATTCGTCACAAATTGGGGTTAAAACTGCATAGACTACAACCTTCTTAAAAACCCAGCAGTGGTGGAGTAGGAGGCAAATGCCAAAGTGGAGGAAGAGATTTCTGAAGAGTCTATAATGCTCCAGTGTTACAGTAGATCTTTGACAATAATGCCAAAAAATACTTTTGTCACTTTTGAGGCCTAGAAAAAAATTCTTGAACTGAACCAACACAATTGGAAATACACAAGAGCGTGTGAGAACGAGAGAGTGCTGGCTGCTGACAATGACAACCTGCCATATTTTTTGGTTGAAGTGACTTTGCCAGCAACCAGAATTGTGGGGGTGCTGTCATAGCTTGACAACAAGTCAGGCAAAGACATCATAGTGTGCCTGAAGGCTCAAACTGTGCATAGGACCACCCACTAATTGTGCTCGGCTCATGAGGTGTAGTGTTTGAAAGGTGCTATATAATAGTAGACACATAGGAGACAAAAGAGAAAATGAAAGTTGAGTGATGATGTTAATTAATTAAGTTCTTTCCCATCAACTGAATCACCACATCATTCTCTAGTAGCAGTAGGGGATGCAGCTCCAGGTTAGGTCCTACCACACACATTGGCATGTCTCTGTTAGCAGATATAAATCACTTTTCTGGGCTCCCAGCGGAGTCCCACAGGGCTCAGCCTTAGGCCCCTTCTATTTCTCATTTATAAGCCCACTTTATCACTCTACAGCAGTTTCATTTCTGTGCTGACAATCTTTTTTTTACATCTTGCTGTTCAATCAGTCATTCTTTCATCATCAACTTGCAACAGTGTTCACCAGATGCATAAATAAATCATCATCAGTTGCATGAAGGAGGCTATTTGTGGTGCAAAGAACAAGGACTGGGAAATACAAAACTTGACCAGGCTGCACATTTACATCTTGGCTCGTGATTGCAATATCCTACAACCGTTACCAACTGGTAATTACATCCCAAATTATTTTGTATTCTATGGTGACCATTTAAAATTATGCAGTGGTTCCGGTGTGCAAGCAGGGATCCTCAGGGTCTTGCTGTAGTCTTAACATGCATTTTTCTGTGGCTATAATGTCCCACACAGGCTTGAAACATCCAGCCCAGAGAGTGAGGGACATGAGGAAAAAGAGAGATAAAAATATCAAAGACAGAGATTGAAAAAAACCCTGTAAAGAATCTTGCTGGCAACCACACCCTGACAGCAGCTGGATGACTAACCTCCTGAAAGATTGTTCTGACTGACCACTGGTGACCCTGTTGTCAAGGGTTACTTCATGCCCACATGAGCCTGCAGTTCCTCAGGAGACCCCTGAGTGTGGTGGGAAAAAAATATGTGCACAGAGCTCTGTTTTGGACAGCAGAGTGGACTTGCGGTCATTCGTCAGCCAAGCCATGATTAGCAGTGATTGCGGAGTAATTAACAGGTGGTGCATGAAGCAGGTGGGGCGGCAGAAGAGGGATCGGGATGCTCAGATATTTGGCAGGTCTGTGCTGTGTTTCTCTCCCTCCCACAAAAATAAAGCGACTTCCACGCTGTAGCTTTGTGACTGCAGGTCAAACAGTGATCCCGCTTCAATAGCCAGGAGGATATTCCTGAATAAGGAAAGAGACGTGGCTGGACAGGAAGAGGATATGGGGTGATAAAAGAACAAGAAGAGAAAGTCGGTGGGAGAAAGAAAGGGGAAGAAACAGATGGGGTGGGGGTGATGCAGGAAGAAAGAGAGAGAGAGCGACAGAGGTAGGCAGATAGAGAGGGATAGAAAGGTAAAGAGAGGGGAAGAGCGAGAGATGGAGAAGTGGGCCGTTCCCACGAGTCCCCCATGTGCGATCATTGTGCCTAAAACGGGCACAGTTACATAAAGCACGCTCTATTTATAGGCCTCGCTGACTTCAAAGCCGCGACTCAGCTGCTAGTGGCGTGCGGAAAAAACGAGCGCCTCGCTCGGTTCTTCACTTCCTTCTGGAGCTCGATGTATTCGCCCGACTGCAGCAAGACCAGCTATTCAAGAACAGTCTGCAAGTCCATGAGGCCAGCATGGGAACAACACAATAGTCCAATTCCACTGTAGGCTGAACATTTCTACTGGCACTAACAAGACCTTGCATTATACATTCGTGCTTAATGCCTTGTTTTTAATTTTGGACTGAATTTTATCAAGTTACAGTTGATTTTGGACTGAATTTTGTCAGATTACAGTTGATTTTGGATGAATTTTTTTCAGGTTACAGTTGAGTTTGGACTGAATTTTTTTCGAGTTGCAGTTGAGTTTGGACTGAATTTTGTCAGATTACAGTTGAGTTTGGACTGAATTTTGTCATGTTACAGTTGAGTTTGGACTGAATTTTGTCAGGTTTTTGCCTGGCTTCAGTTGAGTTCAAACTAAATTGTGATGTCTACAGTCAAGTTCGGGGAGAATTTCTTGGGTTACAGTTAAATGCAGTTAGAATTTGAGAGACTGCTCAGTGTTTTAAGAAAGTAGAGACGGGACAGAATGGTCTTCAGCACCTTAAACTGATCTGGGGAGGTGGTGGCATAGTGGGTAGGATAACTGCCTTTAGACCAAGAGGTCATGGGTTCGAATCCTACCTTCAGCACCACCACTGGGTTCCTGAGCCCCAAGTTGCTCCAGCGAGAGACTGCCCCCTGTAGGTAGGGAATGGAAGTCGCTTTGGATAAAAGCATCTGGTAAATCTCTGTTCTGAACCTCTTCTTTGCCCCATGTAGGATATTTTTGGCGGTATAATAGGCGTTTAATATGTAGAATGCGTTGAATGTGGATGTCTTATTTTTTACATTCACTGTATTGAGTTGAGGCGTGGTGGCGTCTTGGTAATATTCTGCTGTGGTGTTAATCGGAGAAGAAGGTGTTATGACTTCATGAGAGCAGGAGAAAATATGACCCAGCAGTTCCTAATTTTGCATGTTGGGCAGAGAAATAAACAGCTGAGCAGTACTGTGCGTGTGTGTGCATGTGTGTGTGTGTGTGTGTGTGTGTGTGTGTGTGTGTGTGTGTTTGTTTGTTTTATGATTGTCTCTGCTCTGCCAAAGCTGTTTCTTGGTCCAGCTACCCTCAGCAAGAGTAAACAACTGAAAGTAAACCCAGCACAGCATATGAACCCGAACGTGTGGTTCAGTGGACAGAAGCCCAAGCCGTTCAGCATCTGGTGGGAAGCCCAGAGTCCATTTTACCTCTCAGTCTTGAAACTGTTCTGTTTATTCTTTCTGCTCCAGCTCTAAAACCCCAGAGCTTTTCGCCTTGCTGTTAGATTGTTAAGCCCTTTGAGTGTAAATGGCTTAATCGTTCTTAGACAGCACCGAGGAAAATGTCATGACCTCGAGGTGAAATCGGCACCCCGTCGGTGCGCCAGGTGTGGAAAAACCCAGCGCTCCAGGTGGTGAAATTAATATGAAACAAACAACACCTTTGGAATAGAGAGAAGAACAGACACTGATCCTGATTCTGACACTAAGAATAGCATAACACCGCAACAGTGTTCGTATTAACCTCTCATTTGTGGTACTTGGCTTCTTTCTCTGTGGAGTTTGCTTGTTCTTCTCCCATCTGCCTGGGCTTAAACCTTAAGATGCCAAGGTCAAAGATGTTTCACTTCCTTTGATCGCTGCGAGGGTGTCTAGCACCCCCATGACCCTGGTTAAGCATGAGTAGATAATGAAGTAGTACTTAGAGTCCCCTCACCAATTACAGGGGCATCAAAGGCAATGGGGTTGGTGCCTCTAGCACATTTCGGGAGGGTGGTGCACAGGAGGTTGAGGACAGACTAAACTAAACAAAAGCTGCGTCCGAAAAGTGCTATGTAGGGGGCTAATTAGTGAACAAGGGGAGGTGACTTTTAGTTAATTTCAGACACCTGGGATGTTACGTTTTTACGAATTGTTGCTTAAATAGTGCCGGATCTTGGCAATTTATCTCTCTCTGGTTCAGACATAGTCCGCACATGAAGCGAGGTCTGGTGGACGCGGGGACAGATAGATCTGTCCAGGGGGTACTACCAGAGCTGGACTGGTCATCGGGTATACAGGGCATTTGTCAGCCTGGATCGTGTACCACACCCACCCACCCCCGGATCATGGCTCAAAATGCTCGGACCAATTTTTTTTGTCCCAGTCTAGCCTTAAGTACTATTGTCCTCCGCAAAAGTGAAAGTGTGACTGAATCTCTTCCGTCTGAAGCCCCACTTCCCCCCCATCTATCCTCCCTCCGTCTTTCTCCTCTTCCTGACTTTCGCAGGATAACAGTAGTGTGCAGCGCGTCCGAAATATGCACTCGTTCACTATGTAGGGCATGGTAAAAGAAACCCGCAGTGCATGATGGTATATGTGTATTCCTGTAGTGAACAGTGTCTGTAAATGTCACGCTGTGATTTTGTAGTGCACTAACTAGTGGGTAAAACTGACAGCTAAAGGTATCTCATTTTTGTGTATGGCTATCTTCAGCTACACAGTTTCACCCAAAGACTTTCGAATGGGAAACTCTGCAGGAAAGCCCACAGAGGTTGGGACCCAACCTCAAATGATGTATGGATCTCTCCTGGAGCTCAGACATCTGCTTCCATCCACAGTCACCAAGCTCATTACGAGACGGCACACACTATTAGCATGTCTCTGAACTGGAACGCAAAAGGATATCGGGGGGGCGTGTGGTGTCAGGAACAGGCCAGTTAGCATCCATCCTTTAGGCACTTAAGAATCTACTGCACTCGCCTAGAATAACAAACCACAGTCTCTGCTACATGGAAAGAATGCGCTGATTAGAAGTGGAGAGAAAGGAAAGGGCTAGATAGGAACGGTTGTGAATAATTTGTTCTGAGCACAATGATCTCAGCTGTGAGGGTGTTGTCAGGGGAGGGGGGGGGGGAATAAAGAGATCAGGGGCTTCATTACAAGCAAATCTAATGCTACAACTCATGTTCAGTCAATTAGAGGGCAGCAGTATCCCAACTGACCTCACAGACAATTGGAAATATGGAAAATATTGAACGGCAGCACAACAGAAGTCATGCCAGTCAGAAATGAGGAGTGCAATAAACCACAACACACAGAGAAAAATGAGTTCAATACCAAGTTCATTCCACCATGATGCTATTAATGTATTAGTCCTGTATCTCTCCTACTACCTCTGTGTGAACTGCGCTTCAGCTTTGGTCATTTCTAAAATGTTGGGCGAATTCTGACCTGATCCAAACCAATTCATCAAGTTTTGAATTTGATCCTGAACCTTGTCTAAAAAAACAAAAATGAGCCCAACAAGCCAAACTCTAAACTCGAATTGAGCCCAACAAAATTGTGTCCAAATCCATCCAAATTAGACCTGCAAAGACAAGTTTGGAGTCCCAAAAAATCTAAAATCAAACCACATGATGAAAGTTTTGTCTAATCCAGAGGCCAACAACACTTGACTGGAATCACAGACCTTCAAGTTTGGAGTCCAAACTTCACAAAACTGTCTGAACCCCAATCATGCCATGAGTTTGGAGTCTGAATCTGAAATGAGGCTAAAGATTTTAGTCCAAATCTGACCTTAAAACAATAAATTAGTCTAAACCCCATGATCAAGTTTAGAGTCTGAACCTGACTGTGAATCAGTCAAAGCTGTGAATCCAAACCTGACCTCAGACCAAAGAAGTCGCCTAAAACGGACCCCATTCAAAACAGGGGAGTACTAACCTGACCCAAGCCTAACAGAAATTTGTCCAGACCACACCTAAACCAAACAACACGTTTTAAGTCTGAACCCAACCTGATCTGATGCAAACTCAAGTTGGGAAACAGCTTGAAATTGGTTTGAGTCGACCTTTATCACATGGACAAGTTTTAGGCACGATCCCAGGGTCAAGAAATTTTTCATCCAAATTCAACCTGACCAGAACCACATTCACATTTGTGTCTGAACCCAGTTCAGTCTGTCACCAACAGCTAAATAATACTTGACTTGATTACTGCAGCAACATTATGATAATAATCACCTGTGCAAAATTAAGATTCAATTTAATGAACTAAAGACTAAAGACATTTGACTGCCCAGGCAAAAAACCCCAAAAAAACCCTAAAATGAATTCTCAATGAAAGGGATGAACAGGACATTATGTTGGTGAATATGTGTACAGGGGGTCCTTGGGCTACGACGGTCTTGACATCCGATGTTTCCAGTTTACGGCGCTCACTCCCATAACTAGTTTGTTTGCACATGGTGGAAAAATACGCAGTACACGCAGAAAACACAGTAACACAGCATATGAGTGAGGGAGTCGGCCTCTTACAGATGCTATTCTGGACTGTTAAATGAGTTTTTACTCATTTTTTGTCATTTGTTTCTGTTACTACAGTACAATATATATGTGTCCTTTTTTCTGTGACTTATTTGTGTTTTTATGTTTTAACTAACACCAAAATTCAGGTTCCATCGCTGTTGTAGGAATGGATCTGTGTCATAACTCGAGGACGCCCTGTTAGCGCTCACCTACACTTCTCCCACTAATTTTATAAAATGCAATTATGGCACCTAAAACAAAATCTTCTCGAATAGTGCATCTAGTGTCCACACTGTCTCTCCGTGTGTCCATGTCTTAATGATGCCCTGAGCAGGACCCAGAATGCCAGGCCCGGGTGGCTGGACCACATGATGCAGTGGGATTATGCTAATATGCTGCGACCCATAGAGAAGGTGTTCAAAGGCAGCAGCAGTGGGGAATGGTGTCCAGAAATATCCTGCCAAAGCAAGGGAGGAGCAGATGCCATCAATGAGCACAGTCCCAGTTAGCTCAGCGAGTGCAAAAGCAGGTTTCTAGACTAGGAGGGCCGTCAGACTCCTGGGCCCACAGCTAGGCGTGACATTCACCTGAAGAGTGCTTGGACTCCTGGCAGCTCTGAATCCAAGCCCTATATGTAGGTCACTGACCTGAACACATACACAGCAAGAACCGTGGACACCTACATCAGTGCCATGCAGAGAGACAATCAGTCCATGTCCCCTTTAAGTCATTAAAATCTGTGCCAGGGGACATGTTGGTCATACCAAAACGTGGAATGACCAAGTGGAATTACAGCATTGCTTTTCAAACTCTGGATAAAATTAGCAACATTCTGCCTTTTTTTGCTGTGACAAAACACAAATACACCTTTCTAACACAAACACAACCATCATATTCACTATCCACATCCACCACTGAAGCTACTCAGGTCTCTCAGTGTTTATAGGGTGGTAAAATAGGGACAAGTCTGAACTAAATCAGTTTTTGGGAGACTATTTTTACAACCCTGACCATCAATGGGTTGAACTTTAGGCTCAAAAGCTTCTCAAAACTCTGGTAAAAAAATGTCTCAGGCATTAGGCAGCACATTTCATAAACATTTCATGGACTAACTTTCTGTGAGGGAGCTTTTAGAGGCTGATGTCTGGTTCCATTCAGCACCGCTATAAACAATACTAGCATTTCCGGACTTTCTCTACATTCCACACCCGTGTTAGTTAAGAACTGTTAGTTCCTTGAAGACTTCATTCCGGTCCAAATTATACCTGTGAAACAGCAATATGGGAACAATGGAGAAAAGTGTTGAAGAATTTCTATTAATAATCAATTGATAATTAATAAATTCTATTATTTTGTGCCTTTGCAAAACCACTTTGGGCACTAATCCATACCCTTCTTGAACATGCTGAGGTAAAAGGTTGGGTGTTTTAACAAAACTGTGATTGACCACGGTTGGCACTGAACACCGTATTTCCATTTATAAAATTATTTCTATTATTTGCGGAAAAAAAAACCTGTAGCTGTAAATACTGAGTTGTTTCATAATAAAAGACCAATACAAGTTGTCCAAAAGTCTTTCTACATTACTGCAAGTTGTAAATGAGCAAGTTCCACAGTTCAGCACCATGGACAGCTCCCCCATGTGTTACAG
The DNA here is from genome assembly GCA_037974465.1 of Brachypetersius altus. Lineage (NCBI taxonomy): Eukaryota > Metazoa > Chordata > Actinopteri > Characiformes > Alestidae > Brachypetersius > Brachypetersius altus. Next base: position 845,889 of record JBBPDB010000040.1, read on the forward strand.
TGTTACTGTATTTCATCCGGACAGCTGGTAGCTTCTGACCTCTGGCTGTTCTAATTCAAATTAAAAAAAGTATGATGAAATTCTGTGCCCCCCCAATGCCCCACACCATGCTAAAACCACACTCATTGCTTTTCATCGTAAGTTGAGAATTTATTAACCTTTGCGGTGACATTAAAGGAGAACACAACATTTTCCTTGTATGTCCAGTGGAGCAGACAGCAGAAACATTGGCCAGCAATTCATCCCGACGCGTATGAGCACAGCAGGACGGCGTAAAAGTGTATTTCTGCCTTATTGTGCTGGAGTGGAGTAGAGTGGGCGGTTCTTGGCGTTCCTGTGAGGTCAAACAGGGGGCGATATGGACGTCTTTCTCCGTCTGGAGAGGCAAAGTAATCAAATCAAGAGATGAGCTCAGCTTAAAGCCACCCAGTAGCATTCCATCAGCGTAGCTGGTGTAGGCTTCGCGGCGCACCCAGAGGTCACAAGAAGAACGTTTCCACAAAGTGTAATTATAGATGTGTCAAATAGGCCTCAAATACATAATTATATCCTGCACCATCCCATTCTGTACTGTCCAATCCTCACTAGAAACCGCCAAAGGACTTGTAGATCAGACCCTCCCTTAATAATTAATGGAAGACAATCAAATGAGAAACACAGTGCTAGCGAATGCTAGCTAGCCCAAGCTGTTATTAATGCTAGTTAAGGCTAGTTTAGTAAATGCTAATTACCGCTACTAGATAATGCTAAATCAGTTCAGTAAATACTCATTAGCAGTGATAGCTTTATTTACAACTGCTAGATATCCATTGCAGTTTAGAAAATGCTAATTACCAATTCTAATATTTTTAATTTCCACACCATTGACCAGAATATATACATTTATAATTACAAAATGCTATTTTATTCATTGCTTTAGACTCCAGCTCTGACATTAAAGGCATTACATTCATTCTGGGTTGCTGGTGTTAGTGGCTGAAGACCCATCTGTATGCTCCAGCATCAAGATGGTCGTTCTGAATGCAGAATTGTCTATTTAGATGCATTGCAAGCCTGTGGCTTCAGGAATGACATGATGACTGCAAATAGGCCTGCTTTCATTTTTTTGTCAACCGCCACATTTTTGCTACACAGGCAAAAATTCTTGTGCACTAGAGGCTTATTTCATTGACTGTACTGCAAAAAAGGATCTTGAAAGTTGGTGAAACATCTTACTCAGCGATTTGCCCTTAAGATAATTCAGCCAAGACTTGCTGCAGTAAAAAAAAAAAAAAATTCATGTGCACATGCTCGGTGAGGGACTGGTCCATGGATCGAGCTGTATGGACACAGATGCTGCTGATGACGACTGGACGTCCCTTTGCCTTCCCAGCCCCCTCTAAGACACCAGGCATAGGATGACAAAGGGAATTCCACAGGTCACATGACTGGGGATGAGAGTGGGGAGGGTGGTTGGAGTTGGAAGGGAAATGTTGGTCAAGCATCCCTGTTGACCACTCGCTGCTTCCCTCCAAAGACGGCAGAGACATGCGGTGTCTGAGCTGGAGTCTGGGTGAGGGAGGTTAGTGTTGGGTCCATTCATGATGAGCGGGACGTGCTGGGGTTTGTGGGTCAGTGGAGATGGAGGATTATTGGAGGAGACCATTGTATGGCTCACCCAAGTGTCTAATAGTAATTCTTAAAGGTCCAGCCAAGCAGTGCAGGACACACAGGACATAATGTCCATTAGAGGACACTTCAAGAACACATGTCATGTCAAATTGAGTTTTCTTTGCACCTATGAATGTCACAGTTTCTAATCCAGTCCATATAGTCTATTAAAGCAGTGGACCCCAACCTTTATTTCGTCACGGACCGGTTTAATATCAGAAACTATGTTCACGGCCCGGCCTTTTGGAACAACAGATTATACAAATGTAATATGGGACCCTCAGAGGACAAATGTGTCTGTCCCTATACTGCCATTCTACAGCAAGTCCTTCTGTAAAATTTAGCTCTGAATGTTACCTGAGTTTTAGCCTGTTAGCTCTCTGCTACACTGTTTAAACAGTTGCTGAATAAATGCATTAGCGAGATTCTGCTGGTGTGGTTCTCCTCCCTTTCAATGATGCACTCAAAAGTGCTGATGCTGCCCCCTTGTGGAGAATCTCAGAACAGCTAAATTGATTCGTTTGACAGTCCAAGCAGCCCAAATGCTAATATAATGGACAGCGACTGACTTGCTTTTTTTCTTGGGGTTATGCTTTAAAGTGTTAAGGACAGCTCAGCTCTATATTAACTTATATAACCATGAAGAGTCCAATTAAAATGCAGACTTCGGCAGATTACTGAGTCTTATTGCTTCATCCCATAAGAGTCACTGTGTTCCGCAGTGTCTGACACCGTGATTATTGAAGGAGGTTTGTGTGTGTGTGTGTGTGTCCGTCTGTGTGTGAAGGGGAGTTGAGTGTCATTGGACCACAGTTCGGCAGCTGATGTCATTGTGCTCTCATCCTGAGCTCCTTTACCGACTGAAATGCTTTGACACGGTGCTCTGAGCCGAACTGGACGTCTGAATGGAATCTATTGTGGACTGCCGGCTCCTCACTGACCTCCTGTGAATCGTATTATGAGGGGACTTTGACAAGTGGTGTGCAGTTTAAATCTGCTTAGATATACCTGCATATCATCTGCGTACACTTTATGGCTCATCGCTACGACTGTATGACTACACTAATTTGCCAATTTATTAGAAACACCTACCATTTAGGTGCACTATGGAGGTTTAAAAGGACCCTTTAACTGGTCTATAAATGGAGAGCCTCATTGGACCATGCAAGTGTCACTGGCATAATCCACCACCCAAATATGGTAACATTCCAATAAGACTAAGGGTATAATCAGGTTGTATACAGTTTATTAATTGTTAATAAGCAGTTATGTACAAGTTATAAGAGTTATAAGAGCTGTCATTGATGTAGGGTCACTAGGTGGTGATACCCCTTGCTAGCTACTGAGCTTATGGTGTCTCTTTCTCAGGCAGAACTGCAAACATCATCAGGTATCTGTTAACATTAACACTGAAACACCAGATTTGGCCAAAGAGTGAGCATATATTTATAACTTCTATAACAAATGTTTATAACTGATTATAAATGAATGTAAACTGTTAACAACCAAAATAACACCTTGATTATGAATCATTTATCAACCCTTTAAAAGGTTAGTTTTGTTGTTAGCCCAAATACTATAGGTCAGGTGGTATTTTAGATATATATATATGGGGATGACAGGCTGTAGTCTATAAACGTAAACCTACATCTACAGCTCTGGAAATAAATAAGAGACACTGCAGTTTATGTTTTGAAATCAGCGTCTGAGTGTGAACCCGTTCCAGTCCAGCGTCTGTTAAACTCCTCCACAAACCCCTGATTCTGCTTTATGAGGGACTGATCAGTGATCAGCTGAATCCCATCTTAT
>JBBPDB010000040.1:855860-869444 GCA_037974465.1 Brachypetersius altus
TGATACTCTTAGATCCACCGCCCCCATCTAAACACTCTCAGATCCACCGCCCGCATCTAAACACTCTCAGATCCACCACCCCCATCTAAACACTCTCAGATCCACCACCCCCATCCTAATACTCTCAGATCCACCGCCCCCATCTAAACACTCTCAGATCCACCGCCCCATCTAAACACTCTCAGATCCACCGCCCCCATCTAAACACTCTCAGATCCACTGGCCCCATCTAAACACTCACTGATAGCACGTTATACTCAGAAATACAGAACTGTGCGATGATTCCCTTTGTGTTGACTTGAAACCAAAGTCCCACATTAAAGATGCAGGGAGACACTTTTGCACCTCTATCAGTCCCATCGCTTGAAATGATTTCTGGAAGTGCACTTGAATTGAAAGTGTGGGTCTTCACTCAACCAGTGCCTCGTTCCTCCTCCCTTCCCTCCCACCAGGAGAGATATCATCTCCACATCTGAGCGGCCAATCAGGACCTTGTCTGGAAAATGCTTCAGAAATGAGGCCGTGTTCAACTTGCCTGCACTTTCCCCATCTGTCTCCCCTTTTCACTGATAAAATTAATTGGATTAATTCCATTTGCATGCTTTAATTCACCTCTCCATCTGATGGAATCAGCGATAACGCGGCCCGGCCCAGTGCTGGAGCACAGACCCGTGTTGAATCTTACCTATGGGGGTCTTTGGTGCTGACGATGATATGCACGCATTCTCTCTTGCTGAAAGCTCTCTCGATCCACGATTTCTGCGCCTGAGGAGACACACAGAAAGCTTAGCGTCAGAAAGGCAGGCCACATCCGTCTACCGCAGGAAGCCAATCAGGGAACCCACATTAAATCCCCTAACAAGCTGTGGGTCCGAGCATGCTTGGCTGGCTTCGCTACCTGGAGCAGAGCATCAGTTCATTATCCTGGGGTTTTCTCTCGGAGGATTTGCATATTTACATGGTTCTGCCGTGGCAGAAAATCCCATGTGAAAGTTTTACTCTGATGCTTGAGATGCAGTAATGATGGACTAGAAACAGAAGAACCAAATGAGAGGTGTGCCCATACAGATGAACTAGGTTGCTCCCACTAGGGGCGGCCCTTGAATAGGGGTGGCTAATGGAGACCCTGGTTGCTAAAATGTAGGTTTGCACATGGGGGATAAACAAAAGGCCACTCCAATGAAACTGGAAATGGCTAAATTACTTTTCACCTAGAGCAACAACTTAGCATTCTTTCATCGTCTTCTATAGATTTTCAACAAGGCATTTTGCCAATAAACCCTTTCTAGGTTCTTAATTGTTGCTCATTTTCTTTTCTTTTCTTTTCTTTTATGTACTTTATTGATCCAGGAGGAAATTACTTGAGTCCTCTGTATTTAACCCGGCAGCGGTCAGCCGACACCCTAGATAATCAAATACATTTTTAGCAACAGCTGAAGAAGAATACTGTGCATGTTTCGATTGTTAAGCTGGCATCACAGATGCCGTTTTATTGGCACAAATCACTACAAACTTGTCAGAATGGCCGAATAAGGCCTTCATTTACACATTAGCACGAGAAGTGTGACTCCAAAATGTGTCCCCAAACTTTCCTTAACCTACCAATCATCGCGTCTTATGAATGAACCGCGGTGTTGCAGGACCAGCAGAGGAACCTCAACAACTGAGAAACCACATCCCTCTGAACCCAGATCTTCCATTATCCCTGCCTTCCCACGGTAAACCCTGGCTCTTAAAAAAACGCCGTCTCTGGGGGGAAGGGCCCTGGTTTTTACAAGGAAAACCCAGCCGCGATGACTCAGCAGATCCAGGGCGCGCCAGTGACGACCCGCATTCACGTAGCTTTACGCCGGCGTGAGCACGCACAAAGTAGGTCCCGGGCAGATGCGATGCTTTGTGACAGAGCTGGCAGAAGAACAGCGGTTGCGTTCATGTACTGTGAAAAGGCGATGCATTAACCCGGCGCTGCAAGCACAACAAGAAACCCCGGTGCAGTCAGCTCTAATCAGCGGAGGGAGTGAAAGCAAAATGAGCCACAAAGTAAAAGAGACTTTCAAAAGTTTCGAAAGTGAACCAGGCGCTTGTGACGCTGGAGCCAGCTTTAGTACTCATTAGTTCCAGGCCCTGTCTGTAAGGGCAGGTAAAGTGGACCGATATTAATGGATGAAAATTACTTTGTTAAAGACATTTTAGTTTTTACACCTTTCATAGGCCCGAAGATCAACAGGAATTTAGAAGCCTGCGACTCTCTGACAGCCGACAGCAGCCAAAAAGCCCCGTGGTGTAATTAAGATCGTCCTCGGGTTCGCCCCCCCAAGAGGCGCCGAACAGCTTTGCTCGGAGCTGGAAATCTCTCTGCATCTCCGCGGGCACTTTATAGACCGGCCCTGGGCGCCGAGCAGTAATAACAACAATAACAGCGTGCTAGCAATCGTATGATTCCACAATCAGATTCAGGCTTCATACAAAATGCCAGTAGCGTTTAGTATACGACATGCAAGAGATGGTATATGAAGGCAGATTTGAATCCTGACTGAGCAAACAGGACTCTACAATCAAAAGTCATTGCTCATCCCACCTGCTTCCCTCACTGGCCGAAAGCCTGCCTCAGAACAGCCAGAGCAAGAAAACGTACAAAAGATTCCAGCATCGGCACAAGAAAGAGTGTGAAAGTGTAAAAAAGTGCCAATACCTGAGCAAGAAAGTGTAGAAAGTGTAGAAAGGTGCCAGTACCTGTGTGGATCATTTCGGTGTATGAGGAAGCCTTGGAAGTCCCATGGACCCCAGCTCCACCAGATATGCTAACTCACATCCTCCCCAGTAGCTCAACTGATCTGTACTGGGATTTCAGTGACTAATCTCTCCACAGCCAGCAGAGAATAGAGACAGGGCACCCTCCATGCCACACACACACATACATACACACACACACACACACACTCCTGGCCTCTTCACCAACCCCCTGCAACAACAAATCAGTGTGTCACACACACACACACACACACACACACACACACACACAAACATTTCCACTCAGTCCCCATCCTATTTTCCCATAAAGTGGCGGTAAAAGTCAGACTTACTTCACCCCTCCTGAACCCCTGGATTATAGTCTTGGTCACGGTAAGCGTCAGAGAACTTTGCCACTTCCCTGCCTCAGCAAATTCAACTAAACTTGGCCAAGTCTCTCTGTGCAGCAGCGCAGAATTACTCAATAAAGAGAAGGTTGCGGCAGCATGGAAGAAAGACGGTGTTGAGAGTGATCATTATCCACTTTTGACACATGGTGTTTACCACCCCTTCACAAACAGAACAGCACACGCACACATACTGCTGACACACACTGGTGGGTGGATAAATACCATTCTACTCTGTCCATTACCTGCCAGTCAATGAATGCTTTTTTCCACTGATCTGAGACCAGATTTGATGATTGTCTTATAACAGCGGTGGATAAATTGCGATTCGACCCCTGGTCATGCCACAGCCATGTGTAGCAGGGTGCCCAAGGGACTATAACTGGCCTCACTCTCTCTGGGTGAGGAAGGTAGCTTTCCCAACCCCCCCGGTCCGGTATAAACTGGACATGGGTGTCGAGGGCAGTAAGTGTTACCTTGTTGAGTTCTCTCCCAAGTGATGGAGGATCTAGCCCATGGTGGAATGACTTCATTTGGAAAAAAAGGGTAAAAAAGATTCCAGTGTTGCCATTCGCTGTTCCAGCTTCAGTCTAAAATGATATTTAATGGAACATTTGCCTTTGAATCCTCAGGTGCACAGTGGAGGTTGTTTTGAGCAACAGTGTTGTTTTCTGTGAATGTCATCTCCGCTGCCAATTAGCTCAATTACCAAGGCATCATCTGCAGTTTTGGTCAAATTAGTTCTTATATTGTTCGGTCTACAGTGAGACACGAGTAAAGGGAGCAGCTGTGGGCTGAGACAGAAGGAAAAGAGAGGAAAACCAAGGCAAAAGGATAGACAAGCGGGGCTCAGTGACCTCATATATTAGTGATAGCATCTATATAGACCCTCGTGAAAGGGTATAACATGACTGGATTATCTCATGGTCTGCTAAAGAAGAGGGTAGAAGATGCCGTTGGGAGTCTTGCTGCTAGAAAATCAACTGGTCGATACAAACAAATCAGCTCTTTGGCTCATCAGATAGCAATCGCATCAAGTGATTCTCGCCTCTCTGCTGGCATTAGTGGTGTTTACCTGAATAACAGAATGAAATTGCAACCAAGCTGTTCCTGGGCCAGACTGATGGACGGCACCCTGCCATCTTCCTCCCTCCCACTCTTGGTCCCTCACTTGCTTTCAACTGCTCCCTTTCTTTTACACATCACACACTCTCTTCCTCTTTCCCGCCCTCCACCTGGCTGTCAGTCTGTCCCCCTCTTTCGCCTTCCCTCCCTCTCCCTCCATTATCAACGCAGCTGTACGCTGGCGGTTCTATATCGGTCTCCCAGCAGTCCGCATCCCTCCTGCCTGCTCCTTCTCACAGAGACGTGGGGCTTGGAGCCGTGGCATTCCTCTGGGACTTCATTTAATACAGATTAAAGCATTCCTCCCCTCCCTGTGTAATTAAAGCATGCACTGATTACTTAAAGACTGTTTTTGCCGGGATATTACAGGCTGCTGCGCAGGCCAGCTATTTCGCAGTGGCCGCGGACGAAAGAAATCCTGCCAGCAGTACGAAGGAGCGCTGCCAAGAGCACTGTCGATATCGATTGAACAAATTATGTCTTTGTTTGTTTGTCCTTAATTCCTTCCAGGACAATCTGTTTTAAAGATGGTGACAGGTCACTTCTGTATTGCTGAGGGTTCAGGAGCAGTGTTGCCAATTATTGCTGGTACAGAACAACAGGGTCAAAATTCCTCAGCCTTTGGTGCCAGTTTTGGGTGCAGCACAAACCAGCCACATGGGCCTAAACATGCAGTTCATAATAAGGATCATGGAAAGTCTGGACCTGAGGGAGGACAGCACAGAAATCGGAGATATTGGACATGGTGTGGACTCTATTCCACTCAATTCCTCTGCATTTTAACTTTGGTGCGAACTTGGATTTTGGTCTCAAAAGGTGTTTTTGGGAGGAATCCTGAGACATATACGGTCCTTTACCATGAAAATAAGCTTATTTGAAATCTCAGGATCAGACATACAGATGTGAGAAGAAACACATGACCTACCCTGATGCAGCCTGATATGCATTCATTCCAGTGTCCCTGTTTCCCATATTCCACTTCTTACATGGAATAGAATTCCACCTGTATTTTCATGAACACCTCTATCTCTTCATCACTGTTTTCTTTGTCCCCAGACTCATAACAAAAAAAGACACATATCTGTACATTTTAATGCATGATTACTATGCCTTTGCTGAATTAAACATAAAACCAAACTAAAATAAAAGTTACACAGATACCCTTCTTTCACTCAATCCACTTGCATTTTTGATGAACAAACGCAAAACATAAAACATTTAAAGGACTACAGTTTTACAGATCAATAATATTAACAATCATCATCATCATCATCATCATCATCATCGTCATCATCATCATCATCATAATCTAAGCATCTGATGGAGGGTCTTTTAAAACAAGAGAAATCTATGTAAACAATTTCACAGGTTGATTTTTTTTTTTTAGATCCAAATTCATAGTTTTATGCGGAAATCCCCATAATAACGTAGAAACTGCAAATATCCTCTGCCTATTTTACTTTTTTGTTCAATAAATATATTTTTTCCTGGATGTTTTCACACAACGGGACCCATTCATCTCGCCACAGTATCCCAATACTTTGGTCCCGCAACCTTCTGAGTTATGATGGCGGGGAAAGCACTCAGACACTTCAAACTCCACAGTTCGGTAGATCTCCAGGAGACCTTTCCAATGAGCCCTCATTGTATTTTTAGCCCGAGTAGATCAGGGGTTATTCCCCGAAAACTGTGAGCCTCTGTCTTTAAATGCGTTCCGGGTGTAAACGTTTGTCCCGCAACCTTCTGAGTTGCAAATCTGGCCAGGGAATTTAAATTCGAATACAGGTTTACCGTTAAATTTTCTTTAAGGGTAATGCATGAAACTGAGTTTAAAGTGACAAAGTGTTCTGGGAGCAGATTTGGGGCATATTTAGGGTTTACACTATAAAAATTCACATTTTTAGGCATTCTTTTAACCATTACACAACAATGTGTTTTTCACTATACAAGGGTGCTCTAGGAACGCAATCCCCGCGAAAAGCAGAGGATTACTGTACTTTAACAGTACTTTTAACAGAAGATTAAAAATCTGTGATTATATCACAGACCTGCAGTTTATGAAACATGACCTAAGAATTTAGGCAGCTGTCCAGGTTAGCAGCAATGTGACAGACATCAAACCTCATAAAATCACTTATTGAGACACTCTAGAGATGGAAGGACAGTTCCTTCCCATCACGACTGACTTTACTGACATCGACAAGGAAGCAGCTAGTGAGCTGAAGATAGATGGCAATGAATCACCATCATTTCAGCTATTTATCCAAGACTGAACCACACGGTTGTGGTAATATGTACTGCTGGATGCAAGGCTTTGGTGCTTGAGTCTGGTCTTGGACCTGGAATGTTTTTTCTTGGATTCTTCTCAGCCACTGGTCTCGCCAAATATCCTAGAGGTTCCCAACCAAGAAAAGTCGCCTTTAAAAAACAATATTGCCATGAGTAATCCTGGACGATCTTTTCACGGCGGCCAACCACACAAAAATCTTTGCTGCCACAGACATTTTTAAAATACTGACTGAAAAAATGAAAGCGAATGAAACAATCCCAGGCCCCCAACAAAACAAAACCAATGATGAAGCAGACATGTTCACAAAAGAGGCGCTGGTTCAATTTCAAAATTCATATAGAGTGGGTTCTGCCACTGGCTGGCAGGCAATGCATCCATATTCATAATAGGCATTTCAGCTACAGACATGATATCTGTGAGCCAAGTCAATCAAGTCACAGTAATATACTTAAATAAATAATATGGCTTAATGATCCCAATAAATTCATTTTATTTATATAGCACTTTATATTTTACACAAAAATCTCAAAGTGCATACAGATAGAGATAATAACAAAATAGCAGGATGTCCATGGCAAGAACAGTTAGTTTAAGGATGATGGTGACTCTCCTGGCGTGGATGGCGCACAGGTTCGTGTCCTCGAACAGACCCACCAAGTCTCGCCTTGCTGGCTTCCTGCAGGGCCGTGACGGTGGAGCTCTGGAAGCGGAGGTCGGTCTTGAAATCCTGAGCTCTGGAAGGCAGCTAGTGGATCAGCATCAGCTAGTGGATTTTTGGCAATGGCGGAACTCTGTCAGAGCCATGGTGCCGGGCCGGTAACTGTGAGGTTTCTTCACAACACTGGAGGCCAGAGCGCTCTTGCGAGCCGCCTTCGTGGCCGGCGGCTTCCTGGGAGCCTTACCAATGGAGGATTTGCAGGCAGTGGATTTGCGGGTGGTCTGCTTTGTTCTTGCCATGGTAGCCAAGAGAAAAAATTGTGAAAATAATAGTAACTTATATAGACTAAACAATTAATATGCATTGATTAGATGAATATTTACATTAAATCCTAATTTAAAAAAAAAACCAATGCGCCAGTGTCCAAGTAACCTAGCAACTGAACAGAAGATAAACTATTTCTCAAGCATCGCATAAATATTATGAACAAGTCAGCAAGTTACAAAGAGAATCCTCTTTTTCTGTCTCAGTATTCTCATTTGGACTCAAACCTCTCTGGATTTGTTTTGGATTTGACAAAGTTGGTCTTGGATTTGACAAAGCTGGTCTGGTTGGATGACACAATTGTAACAACCTTCTTCTAGCTTGAAAACTGCCACTGACAACAGCACACCCACCAGTGCTGGACTCGCCATCGGACGCACCGGCCATTTTTTGTCCCAGTCCAGCCCTGACAAATACCATCTGCAACAAAAAGATTCAGGAAACTTTCTGGCATATTGTTTTGCCACATAGCCTTATTCAAAACTCATACAACCCTAACAGGCAGCATATTTAAGGAATCTAAGAACTACTTGGACTAAGTGTGTTTACTTAGGTAAGATGCTTGGAGGACAGATCAATCAGGTGCAATGAATCCTCCCCCCAAAAATAAAACACATCTCGACACACAAGCATGATGCTCATTACAACAGGACAAATCAAGGCATCCCACTCCAGTGTACGAGTGTTTCTTTCATCAGACACATCTGTGCTTTGCTAATGGGCCTTGCTTTGAGACGGATGAGATCTGGAGAGCATTCTGCGGCCTCGGCACGGATGCTAAGTGGATCTCCGAGGCTGCGCGAAGGGTATCTTGAGGTTCTTTTTTTTTTGTATGAAGAGCCGTCTGGAGAAAAGAGAAGAGGCTTTTCTCTTCCATTTAGATGACGGCTTTCTGAAAGCTTTTTTCAAACGTGAGGTGGCGCAGAGGTCACGTCTTCTACAAAAGGTTCGTTTACGCCTAATTACCATTACTGTACAAATGGATGGAATAGTAAATGTGCGGTTGAGGAACGCTCCACTCGTCTGAACGCTGACCGTGAGCTGCATTTGCACCTAAAAGACCGTAATTAAAATAAATAAATAAACAATGTCCCAGTCTATGCACACAAACACACACACACACACACAAATACACACACACACACACACACAGCCATACAGACACAGACACACACGCACACACTCACACACAGACATACAGACACACACACACAGACACACACACAGACATACAGACACACAGAAACACACACAGATACACACTTACACACACATACACAGAGACATATACGCACACAGACACACACAGACATACAGACACACAGAAACACACACACAGACACACATTTACACACACACAGACACACATTTACACACACATACACTTTTAGATCAAATACAAAAGGTGTGTTGAACAGGATCCTGCCTACAACAGGCTCTCCTCTCCTTCCTCTGCTTGTCTCAGCACACAGCAGCTTAACTGATCATTTTGGCATGAAAACAAATGAGGGATCAACCCTGAGAGGCATGTAGGCTGTTACCATGTGTGTGTGTGTGTGTGTGTGTGTGTGTGTGTGTGTGTGTGTGTGTGTGTGTTTTTGCACTCGAGCAGCATATGTACATCGGGACTCATGACTATAAGTGTGGGTGCATTGCACCTGTGGCCTTTTACGTGCGCGTGTTTGGGTGGCTCTTCTGGTCACACAAATAGGCCTTGTGTGGCTCTCCTGACTGTGTGTGTGTGGAACTAATTACACCCCTCACAGTTAAACAGCTAGTTGCTGTGATTTCCTTCCGCAGGCAAATGACCGTTGCTTAGTATTGCATTTTTTCAGGCTTGTGAACAAAAAGGCCTTGCCTACAGTTGCATCACGTTCACTTGAATGGGCCCAAGTAAGCGTCGAATCCATGAAACTGACATGATGTAAATATTTATAGATCTTTACAACATGTGCTTTGGACACATGTCCTTCTAGGTCTTAATAGAAAATGTGGCAAGTGAAAAATACATAGTCTGATAGTCCTAGTTACATCACTGTATGTCTGTTAGAATGGAAAACTGCAATGGTAGCTCTATGTTAGGCATCTTATCGAAAGGGTCAGAGTAAAAACAAGCCCAAATAAACTACATTGTACTAACACAGACAAATATATAGAACCCAACAGCCCACCGGTGGCGGTAATACACTAAAAAGGTGTCAACCGGCATAAAAAGTAGAAGAAGAAACTGCTGCAGCATGTAGCATGACTGTCTTGTCCTTGTATTTTAGTGTTTTAAACTATCCACAGTGATCTCAGTTTATTTAGTATTAGTAAGCTGTGCTCTGTCTAAACATGTGGGTAGAGAGAGTTATTTTAATGTTTCTTTTGTGTACGACTCTTTGCACGGTGCTAATGCTAACCGCTAATGCTAACGTTTTTTTAAGCAATGAAGTTTTCAGATTCTGATTATTTATTTACCTTTACATTTTCTTTAAGGCTAATGCATTAAACTGAGTTTAAAATGAAATTAAAGTGTTCTGTTTATTATTCGCCTTTTGATTTAAATTCCCCGCCGAACTCAGAAGGTTGTGGGACAAAAGATACACCCGGATCGCATTTAAAGACGAACGTGTGTCTGCACTCTGGCTTATGGTTTTTGGGGAATATAGCCCCTTATCTACTGGGGTTAAAAATACAAATGAGGGCTCATTGGAAAGGTCTCCTGGATATCTACCGAACTGTGGAGTTTGAAGTGTCTGAGCGCTTTCCCCGCCGAGATATGCCACTCGGAAGGTCTTGGGACAAAAGTATTGGGACACCGCAGCGAGGTACACGGGTCCCCTTGTGTGAAAACATCCAGAAAAAATATATTTGTTGCCACAAAAAAGCAAAAAACGGCGGAGGATATTTGCAGTTTACGCGTTATTGTGTGGAGTTTGGTTCTCAAAATAAATCCGTGTGTGACTGAATCCGTGACTCCTGCTCTGCGTAAAACTGTGGGATTACTGTAGTGTCTTTGTGTTGGTAGTGGAAAAATGTTGTTTGACATGAGGCAGTAGTTGTTGATTTTTTTGTAATTTGTTTTTTTAAAAAACAGACTCGGCTGGTTCTTTTGCTTGGTCCATCACAGTATTATTAATGCTAACATACTATTATAAATCCAATAGGCATTTGTGGAGATTGCATTGTTAAAGTTTTGGTATCTGTGGGCCAAACTGAATGATCCAGACTGAGCACAGATAATCAAGTACCATTAGATGTAAAATGTTTGAGAAGGTAATATTTGAGTAAAGAAATGACTAACAGAGTATTCATTAAATTTCTTGGCAGGAAGAAAAATAGTACAGGCTAACATTTCATTTAAATGCCAGTTTGGCTTTAAAATGCCAATTGGTTTTACCAGAATAGTAAATTTGCTAACAAGGCTAACGACTGATGTTACTCTGGCTAGACCCAGAAATTGTGAAAATATGTTTCTTAGGCAAACTAATATGTTGGCACATTGTCAACCGTGTAGGTGATGCATCCAGCAATATATAATTTATGCATCTGTGTCAATGGCACATATAGGGCAATTAACTATGCTGGTTTGGCCATGTGCCACAGCAGACCAACAATGTGCTTTTGAGCTGCTCAAACATCAGTGAGGGAGAAATCCCGTCTCCCAGTAGAGCTAAAGCTCTGAAATTGGAGAACCTTTGTTCTTATGTTTAGGCCTTTGCCAGTGTGATCAGGTGCAGATTGTGCTGGAACTAGCCTCTTCAGGGGGTGTCGATCTCCAGGTGCAAGGTTAGTTGGTCACTTCTGGTCTAGAGCAGGAAACTTTAAGTCCAGTTCAGTGCACAGCCTAATACGCTTCAGAATTCAGCCTCACAATGAACTCATAGAGTGAATCAGGAGAAAAGCCAGGTTAGGATGAGACTGAATGATCGTTGGAGATGAGAACCTTTCCTGGAAGAAACAACTTGATGGATGTACTGCCAGAAGAACCCACCTCTTATATTCACTAGAAGGCCTCCTGTTCATTTTTATTCAACAGACTCATGTCATCATTACTGTAGTATCTAGGTAGACATAGATAAACAATACAACCCATTGGCTAACAGATACAACATTATTAGGAATTAACCAATCACAGGATCTACAGTGGGTCATGTGGGGCGGCTGGTGGCCTATTGCCCCTGCAATCAGAAGGTTTGCTAGTGGCACCTCTGAGGTTCCCTTGAGTAAGTTACGGTCCCCACATATTACTCTCTGGTGGCAGCCCCCTGCTTCACTTGGTGAATGGGTTAAATAAAGAATTTCTCCTTGTTCACGCCATGGTGTGTCTTTATTTGCATTATTTGCCTTCTGGACGTTCTAAAAACACCACAGACTAAGCATATGATCAGCAACTTCACCAGTGGGTTTGTTTCAGACAGTTTTAGCAGCAGCAGGACTGAAGGAGCCACTGTAGAAATGTAACAAAGAATCTCACATTTATTTTCATATACCTGTTATACGCTTAAAGTAAAAACATGTAATGTCTTTCACAAGCTCCAGCCCTTCATGCTCAATGATGTTAGCTTAGTTCTCACATATTACTTGAATCCCATAGGTGGGCTAGCAAAAAAAAAAGGCCCAAACCGAAGGCCTGGTTCTAATAGGTGTGTTTCTTCGCTGCTATTTCCTTGGTTCTTGCTTACTGCTCAGCAACGGCTCTGGGTGGTAATTTCATATTCACGTCGTCTCATAAATCAGAGAAGAATTACCTGGGAAAATTACCCGGGCAAGCTCTCTCCCACACAAAGAGAAACTTAAGCTGATAGGAAATTCTGCCAGGTCTCGAGGAGGGAGAGAAAAAAATAATAATGCAAATCCCCGGAGGCAGAGTAGGATTAGCTTGTTTTTAAATAATGACCATAACTTGGCAGGGTCTTTTCTTGCAAAAAAAAACATAATAAAATGGAGAAAGAAGGGAGAGACAGATAAAGTGTCAGTAAAGGCGAGGAGAGAGAATGTGAATGTCTGAGTCTTCATTCTGCAGAGAAACATGAACTTTCTGAAGTGCTGGGGACATTCGGCTGCTCCCTGCAAGGTTTTTTTTGTTGGTTCCTGTAGTTAAGGGTTGGGTTTAGCACAGCAAAAGTGTGTGTGTGTGTGTGTGTCTTTGTGTGTGTGTGTGTGTGTGTGTATGTGTGTGTGTGTGTGTATGTGTGTATGTGTATGTGTGTATGTGTGTGTGTGTGTGTGTGTGTGTGTGTGTGTGAACAATGGATGCACAAAAGCAGTAATCTCCAAACCGTAAACCCCGGGCTTGTTTTAGCCACTGTCGGGGCCAATCCATCGACAGACCGCAGAATAAGCAAGCGCCCCCTTTCCCACCGGGCAGCACAAAGCCTGAGGCAGCGGCTCCTCATTCCGCCCATAATCACTTGTGGCAAGGCCATTCTGCCGCTGTCTGCCCAGTACATGAGCACCTAATTCTACCTGCCTGTCCCATAGAGAGCGGAGAGACAGAGGAAGGACTGGCAATAAGAAAGAAGAGGTTGATTTTGTGATTAAAGCAGCATTGTTCAAAAACGATAATCAATAATTTCACCAATTTTTCCACAATTCACACTTTAAGGCCTTCAGAGTGGGTTCACCGTGAAACCAAGTGAGTCAGAAACAGTGGTGGTGAATGGAACCAGCCCTCTGAGGAGCTCTAAGACATCTTAGTAACAGTTTTTTAAAAATCAGCAAAACATGATTTAATTACTAACAAAGGGACAAGAAACGGGAAACTAAACGGGAAGCCAACAGAACACTGAACAGGGACTCACAAAGCAAACTGAAGCAAAATGACACTGGAGTGGAAAATAGATAAACAAGAACACAAAAGGGGCAAAAACACAGGACACACAGGCCTAGTGGGTAAAACAACTACCTGTGAACCCGATGACCACAAAGTTGCAGGTTTGACACTTGATAAAGAGACTGTCCCTGTAACTAATGACTGTTAGACTGTCTCTGTAACTAATGACTGTAAGACTGTCCCTGTAACTAATGACTGTTAGACTGTCTCTGTAACTAATGACTGTTAGACT
>JBBPDB010000040.1:935455-945542 GCA_037974465.1 Brachypetersius altus
ACAGACGCCTTTCTTTGTGTTCTCTGGACAGTACAAAAACATTGATACATTTATATTTTATATGGAAATGTAGCTGAATCTATGTAAAAAAAATGTGTACATTTTATTTTTCTTAGAACTAAAATGTATAAAAAAAACCATATTGCCATGAAAAATGCAAACAAAAAATGCGGAGAATATTTGCAGTTTCTGCGTTAATGTGGGTTAGGTTCTCCGAAAAAATCTGCATTCCGTGACTCCCGATCAATATACATCGCCAAAACCTTTCTTCAGAATTAAAACATTGGTATTAAGAATGCTGAAAATGCCTGTGTGTGGTATTACAGCAATATATTTCCAGTCTTCATTCTGTCGCTCTTCTCCAAATATAGGCAGGTACAAAGAAAGAAAGCCAGCATGTTGTTTCAGAATCCCAGGAGAAAGAAGAAGAAACAAGAGCCAGTCTACCATGAAGCTGAGAGGCATGATGTTGAGTCTGGAGCTCTAGAAAAGAATATTTAAACATTTCAATATACACACAGTTTGTATTCTTTCTTCGTGTATTCTGACTTCACACTTTCCACGTTTGTAGTGTGAAACACAGGCATCATCAAGTAATAATGTCTACTGTGGAAAACTGGTTGTGACTTTGTTTCCCAAGCAACATTCCCAAACTGTTCCTGGAGGCCCCCTGTTCCCAGCAAATGTGATCCAACTCTTTATCTCAATAACAACCCCCTGGTGAGTTGAAGTGAGTGTGTTAAGGAGAGAAAGTGGGCTAGTTAGTTACACTCTTAAAATATGGGTTCCTATATCATTCTCCGGTGTAGAACGTCACATCACAGTTCTCTAAGCTTAAGAAAAGGTTCCTTACAAGAGTGTTAGAGGGTTTAGAGGGTTAGAGGGTTCTTATCCTGTCCCGCATTTGGGTTGGAGCACCAGGAAGATGTAGACCACCATAAGAGGGGTCCTGACGACCAGTTTACAACCATCCTTTGAGAGGTCCACAATGACTATATTGTGGGAAAGGTCTTGGGTAAGGAAAAAATGTATGTGGTGAACAACATGTTGATTTGTTCTACTCATATATTTCTTCATGGTACTTTTATAAGATAAACCATTATTAGTCCCACAAGTGGGGAATTTGCTATTGTAATTACTATTCTTTACTATTGCAGTCACTATAATTACTGATGTTACTCTTTAACATGAAGCTCCAGAGCAAGCGTTAACACGGTTTACTTTGAAGAACAAAAAGTGAAAAATGATCCAGTCCATTTGACGGTTTGGGAAACTGATTCACTAATTGTTTAATTCAAATGTTTCATTTATTTTTGAATAAATAAAACAAGACACAATGCTAGGCTAAGCTAAAGACTAGCAATGACTAACCAAGCTACAAACAAATTTACATTCACAGCATTTAGCAGGTACTTTTCTCCAAAGCGACTTCCCTAACTTCCCATTTCCTAACTTCAGGGGACAGTCTCCCTGGAGCAACATAGGATTAAGGGTCTTGCTCAGGAACCCAAGTATGCTACCCTCTAGGCCACCACCACCCATAGGGAAAACAGCTCTCATGCTACATGCTAGACTAATCACTAATCAAATGCTAAAAGAAAGAGAGACAGACGAATGATCACAAGAAGAAGTTAGACACTAGATAGACAATATGTGCTAAGCTAATGTAATGCCAGTGCTAAGCTAAGCAAGCACAACATACTACAAAAGTAGCTATGAACACTGTGGCTACTTACTGGTTGGAATGACCCTGTCCCTGTTAACAATGGGTATCTAAGTCCTGGAACTGGACGCTTTTCTACCACATGGCTGGGTGTTTGCGCGCTGTTGACCAATGTACAGGTCTTCTGCCAGATACCTCCCTCTTGGGTCATGTGGGGTTCATGGATTACCTACAGAATATTAGGCCTAAGCCATGATTTTCTGATTCAGATGCTGCCACTTTAGTGCTGTGTTACTCGGGGGGTTGAACACTGAACTTGCCAGCTCTTATCAAGCCATTTATGGTTAAAGACAGCTGAAAGTGCACGTAGCACTCTTCATGGACTAATAATTAATGTAATTAAACCACAACAAACATTGGCACACGTCCTTCTTTAATAACTGACCTTTAGTGTCTTGAAGTCGGTTCATGAGTCTGCTGTGTCTTTTGCTCCATGTTTGTTTCTTCACGTTTGTTACTCTGATTTGTCACTTTGCGACTGTGACGTCACATACTCTCTCTCTCTCCGACGCCCATTTTTAAGGGGACTCGACCATCCTCTCTCTCTCCCTGTTTATTGCAGAGGCAACTAAACCACAAACATAATTTTCTTACACAATCAGTACTCTGCCCCTGATCTATCAGTCAATTAAGTGAATACAAGCGCAATAGGGCAGCGTCTAAGGCACGTTTTCTTGGTTGAAATTTTTTCAATCACACGCACAACAATAATAATAAAAAAAAGGAGGACCATAGTGTGATTGCAGAAGCAAATATCAAACTGGACTTCAAACAGGAAGTCAAACAAACACTTTTGGTTCATTTTTTGAAGTTCAGAGGCCTTTATTTTGTCCCTATCCCCCTTGCCCCTCATCCCTGTCCTCATTCAGCAGTGGAGCAAAAAAGTGGGGCTCTAATTTTAGTGGATTCCATGCTGTCCACAATAGCAACAGGTCAGGAGCTCTTTCTGTGCCTGCCGCTGCTCCCACGTCTTCCCTGCAGCAGGATTCTACTGCGTGACAGCGAGTGTCCCAGGACACCTCCAGTACCTGCCAAGCAGCAAACACGCTCCAGTCCCCTTTTCCCACAATAGCAGAGCAAACTGGCCAACTGACTTCCTAATTGCCTCTGGCTCTCCACCGGACTGTCTTTCTAGACTCTCATTACTGGACTGCACGCAATGACCTGGCCCACCCCGGGGCCAACGGCACGCACAGTCCGACACACACACACACACACACACACACACACAGAAAAAATCATTTACAGTTTGGAATCAACGCACAAAAAACAAGTGCGTTGCAAATGAATATGCAGGAAACAAAATAACATACTTCCACAATGATGACTGGAGCCCAAAGAAGATTCTGAAATATAATAAAACAGTCACTATGAAACATAATGCACTTAAAATGTGCTGAACCCTCCTTTTATTAACCCCTGAAAATACACTAAACCTCTTTATTTGAATTAAGTGGACGTTAATTTGTGAAACTGACCCTTTAATTTGAAATTAAATTAAAATTAGAGCGTAATCTTAAATTGAAGGCATTTATATATGAGGTTCTATTATTTAAGGGGCAAATTTGAAAAACTAAGGGGGAAAATCCAGGTCGTTTTAGCCCTTAATCAGCCTTAATCTGTGCACTTTATCCCTGTACTGTGACTTCCCCAGTCTAGAGGCCACTGTGGTATAAGTTAAAGAGACTTTTAAGTTGAAGCTGGGGTTATTCTTGCTTTATGTTCATCAACTGTTTTGTGTTTGGTTAAGTGAGTATGTTTTGTATTTAAGTTCCACTGTTTCTTAGGTTGTCTGTTGACCCTCACGTTTGCCTCGGTCTGTTTTGCGTCCTTTCTTTGTGTTTTCGGCCATCGTACCCTTTGTTTTTGTATTCTAATTTTTTAAGTATTCTTATTTTTTAAGTATTCTCATTTTTTAAGTATTCTTATTTTTTGGGCCATTCTTGCTTGGACGAGAATGGCCCAATCATGGCATGTATGGGAAATTAAGGTCAAAACTAAGGTAATTAAGGGGGAAAATTAAGGCGTTTGGTTTCGTATTGAGTTATATATCAGTACCAAATATATAAGTGGTGATTCAATTATATTAGTAGTATTCTAACAACCTTTTTGATTAAAGTGTTCACTCAATCATATATAAATATTTCAATCATATATGAAAATTAACCACATATATGTGAGGACCTTGTGGTGAGTTTTCAGACTGTTTTTTTAATGGCCTATGATTTATTATTTAATCGTTTAAGTGATTACTAAACGTCTTAACAGTTATTTTTAGCGAATAATCAATTTTAAGTGAATACTTGTGACAGCCTTCTTTGTTTCCAAGTCTAAAGGCAAGACTGGAAATAATTATTACAGTATTTTAATCATTTAGTGATTTAAAAACTAAAATACCTTTTGAAGTAAAATTAGTTTTAAAATGATTTTCGCTTAATAATATATTATTTTAGTTTTGTGTTGTGTTTAAAATAATTAGTGATTTGAGAAAATTCATATGAAAAGCCTTTGAACGCTAGGTGTATGCCAACAGTGCTAAAATGTAGCTACAAAGATGTGTAGGATACTTTTCATAAATCTAATGTCCAGCACAACTCTATACTGTCATCACTGTTTTTATTCCAGATGCCATGGAAAATAAAGCAGAAATGAATCACAAGTCCATTAAAAATACAAGTAAACCAGTGTGTAATGTTGTCTGTGTTGATGCACACTTTGTGCTGGTCATCCTCCAGATCCTGGAGGTCGTGGTCCAGCAGGTTTTGGTGATTTCCCTGCTCAGAAACACCTGGTTCACTTTGCCAGATATTAATCAGGCTTAGTGAATATGTTTGAGTAGAAGAACCATCAAACTGTGCTGGACACCGAACCTCCAGGACCAGAGTTTGACACCCCTACTCTAGAAGAAACACTTTGAATTCAAGCCCCACATACACTACCATGACAATAAAATGCTAACAAGATAATCCACCACCCAAATAATATCTAACCAGAAAGTGGCCATAAAGTGACCTACTATAAAAGTGGTAGAGGGGGGCTGATAAACAGCATAATTAATGGGTTACAGTCTTTGCCTCTATACCTGTATAGTGGGTCTATAGGGTAGATGTTTCGAATAAAGTGGCCAGAAAGTGGACAAACAAGAGGAGTGTTTCCAGTAAAGTGACCAGTTAGTGGGGTGTTTCTAATATCACAGTGTTTCAGGAGTAATCACTTCAAGAAAGGGAGACAACAGTGCTGTAGAATGTCCAGATCAGTGTACATTTCGTTCACACGTCTACGTCTTCCACAGGCTGTCCGGACTTCAGCTTCAGAATCACCTCTTTGAGCTGAGCTATTTCTTTGCTCTCCGTGTTCCTTTGCGCATGGTTGGTGATGGTCTTTACTCGAGAGGCGTATCTGGATTGGGGAACAAAGGAGAACGTTTTCGGACAGGATGGCATTCCTCTCATTTAGTGTAGGGTCAAAATAACGTTTTTTTTTTTATTTATTTGAGAAATATATATTGAACATCTGCAAAATGCCATTTGACTAGTACCAAACTTTTGCACAGGATTGAACCCGTGGTTAAGCATATGTATATTTATGTACAGTACTTGTATCTCACATGAGTGAGGTGAGGGTCTCATCCAGGTTGCAGTCAGAGGGGGAGATGTTGAGGAACATGAGGGTTTTGGCGTTGCCCCCCAAAGAGTCCTGCATGAGCTGGGTCAGCTTGTTGTTGCGGTAGGGAACGTGGGATTGCTCCATCGCCAGGGCCGAAATCACATCCCCCAACGCACTCAGAGATTTATTGATAGAGTTTGCTTCCTGTGACACACAAGTGGGCAACTTACTATCTGAATCCATAAAAGCCCCTGTACTCATTATTTCCACTTCACATCAGCAACAATGTTAGTATTTATTTGGTGATTCCTAGCTCAGCCCTGCAGTGCCCCTGTTCCGCTCTAACAAAGCTGTTCCAGGGCATAGATACTCTAGGATGAGGGTTGGGAA
Source organism: Brachypetersius altus (assembly GCA_037974465.1). Classification (NCBI taxonomy): domain Eukaryota; kingdom Metazoa; phylum Chordata; class Actinopteri; order Characiformes; family Alestidae; genus Brachypetersius; species Brachypetersius altus. Next base: position 941,175 of record JBBPDB010000040.1, read on the forward strand.
TCACCTTAAAGGAACAGTTTAGTAACAAATCAAACAAGCGATTTTTTCCACCTACCTCAAATGTAGTCAATCAGCAAAGACATGTTTGCTGCTTCTTTAGAATAGAACTCTGTGAGGCTAACATCACTAACAAACACTAGGACCCAATAGTCACCCACATAAACCATGCAAATCAACCAAATCATTTCTTCAGCTTGCTCAAATAGGATACAGATATTAATGAACGTTGTATTATTTGAGTAAGTATAGCTTACAGTGGGCTGTAAAATGAATGACAGAACATCACAGCAGTCCAAAGATGGTGTCCTAAACTACAGCTACTAGTCTGCACCACTTTAATGAAGATCTGAATGTGGTTTGAGAGATGTTTCGGTGATGTATTTTTACAGAAATGCTATTTATGCTATTTTGGTGACGTCTGACTTCTGGTGACAACTAGCAACATTAGCCTTGTAGCTCAAGTGCTAAACTAAGGAAGCAAAAATCATATGTGATCACTTACATCTGGGGCAGGTGCAAATTAGATATTTGCAGAACTATTTCTTAAGTGACTACAGGTTAGCCTGTGTTGTGTGAACAAACCTTAAGCTGGTCATCCTTGGCCCCCGTCTTTGCCGCTCTTTCGCTACCGGCCAGGTCCACAAGATTGAGCTTCCCAAAACTCACGCTACCATTGGTTAGGTTGCGACTCTCCAGCATGATGCTAAAGATCAAATGAGAGCGAGAGCTCTCCACATTCATCTCTATCAACCAGCAGAGAGCACAGCCAAGTTACCAACCAGCATAGTCACAACATAGAAAAGCTGCCATTCAGTACAGTCACAACAGAACAAAGTTACCATTCAACACAGTCACAACAGAACAAAGTTACCATTCAACACAGTCACAGCAGAACAAAGTTACCATTCAACACAGTCACAGCAGAACAAAGTTACCATTCAACACAGTCACAGCAGAACAAAGTTGCCATTCAACACAGTCACAGCAGAACAAAGTTACCATTCAACACAGTCACAACAGAACAAAGTTGCCATTCAACACAGCCACAGCAGAACAAAGTTACCATTCAAAACAATCATACCACATTAAAGTTACCATTCAACACAGTAACAACACAGCAGTCACAGCACAGCAGTTACCATAGTCATAACACAGTCCACCTATTAACACAATCACAACATAGACTAAAAGCTACCAAGCAGCACAGTCATAGCACAGAAGTGTTTGAAGTAAATACAGTTACAATATAACACAATAACCAACACAGACACAGAATAGCCACAATGTAGCTACAGATCAACATATTCATAACAAATACCATTCCAAAGAAACCACCTACAACATCATAGCGACTACTTAGCAAAACCTCAGCAGCCACCTTGGATAACAAAACAACTTCTTAGCACCTTAAAAACCAATGATCATGTAACAATCCACAAGCGATAACTTACCAAGCAGATAACAACTGTCTAGGCCCTAGCACCTGTGATACTACAGCAACCACATAGCAACTACCTAGAACACCGCAGGAAAGCACAAGCAACCTCCGAAGATATCAGAGCAACTGTTGCATTAAACTACTAAAACAATCCATTTACCTTTAAATAATTTTCATAACAGTATAAACTCAATTAACAACAGGACATTAAAACAATTAGCAGCAGTTTAAAGTTAAAAGTTCCTCCAGGAGACCTCTAATTTCAAAGTGCCTCATTCTGTGCCACCCTTTCCATCGCCACTGAAACATAAAGCAAAGATGTCCCAATGGACCACAAATTTGAGCCGACTGGACAACATTCACCTACTGGTGGCAGCTATACGGCGGTTGGCGCAGCCCTGTTCGAACAGGGCAAAGAGCTCTCCTGTGCTGGTCGCCTCCTTTGTCTCTGCTCCCTGGGCAAACACAAGCCCCTTTTTGTCCTTCTTAATTTCAATCCGCTTGGACATCGCCTCAGCTGGGCTCACAAAGAGGTCCTGTAGCCGGTCATTGTACAGCTCCAGCATGGAGGCTGAAACCTGGTGATGGATGTGGCGTGAGACAAGAGAAGAAGAGAGAGGGAAGGTGAGGATGATAAGCACATGTCATGTATCAAAGTGGGGTTCAAAACATAGGAGGTGCCCCAGCCTGCGCCTCAGGTACCTGCTGCCAGTCCACATTTTCGTACTGATTCAGCTCCAAACACACCTAGGTGAGGCTGTTATTGGGAGCAGAATATTGATGAGCTGGGACCAGTCTAAAAGTGGACTGGGCTGTGAGTAAGTGTAAGTAAATAAATAAATAAACAAATAAATAAGACACCACTGGACAGAAGAGAACAGGACAGACCCCACCTGAAGAGAATAGAAGAGAATAGAAGAGAAGAGGCATCTTATTTCTAAGACACAGAGAAGAAAATAAGAGCAAGAGAAGTCAGAAACTAGATGGTGATAAAGAAGAAAAGGAGAGCAAGAGTAGAATACATTAGAAGAGAAGCGAAAGGGAAGGTGGAGAAGAAACGAGAGGAACAGAGATGTCATGAAAATAAGATACAGAGAAGAGAACAAGAGAACTCAGAAACCAGAAGAGATCAAGGGATGGCGAGGAAGAGAAATATAGAGAACAACAAAAGAGGAGCCAATAGAAGGGAACAGAAGAAAAGAGAAGACAATAGAAGATAAGACTAGAGAAGTGAGTGAATCTGATAGTGTCTTTGAAACGTGTTTAGATGTGTTTTAAAGCAGTGGTTCCTTTCCAAAATTAAGACCCATCTGTCTATCACAGCATGTTGCCAAGGCCCATTTGGCCACATTAATGATATTAAATAACCAATTGTGGACCAATGGCCCAATCTAAAGCCTTCGTGGCCCACTGGTGGTCCCTGGCCCAGTGGTTGGGAAAGGAATTCGATTAGAGAGGTTCCCAAACCTGGTCCTAAGAGTAGATTCTGATCATTTGAATGCTTTCCTGCTCTAACCCCACCAACATAGGAAAATCATGTAAATCAGGTGAGGGGATCAGGTGAGCAGAGAAAACACTAAAATGTGGAGAGCCATGGGTGCTCCAGGACCAGGGCTGGGAACTACATAGAGTGATATCAGTGTCAAACCTTGAACTCGAATTTCATCTCATTCTCCTGGATGATTTCAAAGATTTTAGAGAAAGTCCTGGGGATGATTCCAGGGTTTTTGTGCTCTCGGTCCCCCACCATGGTAAAGGTCTTCCCAGAGCCGGTCTGCCCATATGCAAAGATGCAGGAATTAAACCCGTCAATTGCTGACTGGATGAGCCTTGGGGGAAAGAACAGAATCAGCTAGAACCTTTTCCTCAAGGAATCCTCCACTAAACAGGACCAAGAACCAAACAGGGGCTTAAGCACTTTCCACACTTGTTTCCATACCTGCTGGACTCCTGAAACACCTCGTCCTGCGTGCTCTCCGCGGTGAAGATCCTATCAAATTGAAACTCCCGAGGGCCTCGAGGAGTCTCCAGAATCACAGAATACTCATCCAAACATGATACAATAGGACTGCTGCCCTTGGCCAGCTCTGCCCGTGTCTGAGGCCTTATACGGCAGAACACTCGGATCTTACCTGTTCAGAGGAGATGCACATACTCATTTTATTGGGAAGCCATTGTTGGTGTATCGTTGTACAGTTTGCATTAGTCATGCTTTAGCACAGTGGTTCCCATAGCTGTCCTGGAGTAATCCTTGCCCGGCCCATTTTAGTGTTTTCCCATCTCCCAGTACACCTGAGCAGGTCATGGTCGTGAGGTATTTAACAACTGGTTTGGAAACCACTGCTTTAGCCTGTGACCAATGATCACAGGCTGTCAAGTATAGATAGACCACAGGGTATGCCTGGCCCCTGCCTTTTTGGTGTAAGTCTTGAAATATCGTCCAAATCATCAGATTTTCTCCTTGGTATATATGCAGATACATCTAAAAAGGTCTCACTCATAAGACCTTCACATTATAACAGTATTAGAAACAACTAACCCTGTTTTGATTAACAGCAGGAGTCTAGCCAGTGGGTTTCTGTAGTATCTTTATACCAAGTGTCTTTACTGAAGGAGTCACTGTAGAAATGCTACATGTTGTCGTCCGTTTAGGCATGGAATTGTCCATGGAATTGGTTCTTGGTTGGATATTTTTGGGTGCTTTCAATAACACAGACGTGTAAAAACACTGTTGTGGCTGAAAATTCCATGTTCCTTTCATGTAAGTGCACCACCTGAATAAAATCTGATCATCGGGTGCTATCCAACACAGTCACAACAGAGCAAAGTTACCATTCAACACTGCTAAAACTCCTGATCTAACTAAGACTTGCAATCTTATTTCTAGCCTAAAAGTCTTCTTGTTCTTGTTTTGAGAATAATATACTATA
>JBBPDB010000040.1:993181-1006735 GCA_037974465.1 Brachypetersius altus
GACTGCAGTATCTTAGTTAAATAGTTGACATGGATTTAAGCTGTTTTTCAGGTAAGAAACAGTTGTGGACTTCTTAACCACTGATGTACGTTGCACTCGATAAGAGCGTCAGCTAAATGCCGTAAATGTAAATGTAATATATACAGCACTTCATTATTTTCCAAAATGGCAACACATCACAGATAGTGAAATTATTTCTCTGTATTTAACCCTTCAACCCAAGTGAAGCAGTGTGTGGGGACCATACCTCACTCAAAAGAACCTCAGAGATGCCACTAGCAGTCTTTGGGACTGAACCCATGACTTTCTGATCACAGGGTGAACCACTAGGCCACCAACTGCCCGAGGCACTGCCCCCAGTCTGTGTCGATGCTCGAGGTGTAAGATTGTGTTGGTGTTCCTCTGTCATGCAGAACCAAAGTTATTCTAATTTTACAAATGTAATAATAATACTAATAATAATAATAACAACCAGTCAGTGGGGTGATGGTAAATGAACATAAATTCCCTTTAATTTCGAAACAAACAGAGAAAACGCAAGATCTTTGAACCCGGGAGAACTTTCAGGATTGTCTCAGAGAGTCTAAGGAAGGGAGCTGGAGTGTTAGCGTGGACTGAGCTCTTGGAAAGGTGCAGTTACATAATAGCAACATTTTCCATCTTGTGCTCGCCGCTCACTCATGACAATGTTTGCATGACCCTCCATCACCTCTGCAGCGAAAGAGGCGGCGCTGCTTCGTTTTTTAATGGAGACAGCTGATGAAGAGGTGCGCTCTGACCCAAGGGGTTGCGATGCCCCCTTTTATTGCTCCAAAGATAACTCTGTTGAATTTTCTTCTTTCAAGCGCGCTCTCTTTATTTCACACCAAATGCCAGCCGCTTTCTCAAGTGCAGCCTTCTTCAGGCACAAGGCTTTGCGTCTTGGAAGGAACGCCCTGTTTATGCCACCTGATGTTAGTTAGGTTGCGCTGACCTTCTGAATGGTTCCTGCGAATGAATGGCTAAGCGCATGAGGTGTTGTACAGCTGTTTGCCTTTCTGTGCTTTTCTGTGTTTTAAAAACAGACCTTAAGACAGATAATTTAAGCCCAAACCTGAAAACTGAGAAGTTGCTAACTATTCATTCTATGCTCATATTGCTTGTGCACTCACTGATAATCATCAGGTAACTAAATTTAAACTAAAATTAGCTAAAAAGGCAAAGCTTAATAAAGATAAAGAAAATGTTTCACTATCGATCACAGAAGAGAAAAGTGGGGCCTGTTAGCAGTGTTTTTTAAAGTGTGTTTAAATTCATTTATATTTTGGCCCTTGATCTGATCCGAAACAGAATGCAACACACTGTTCCATCTTATCCCTGATTCATTTAGGGTTCACACTGCCATGTTAAACATCAACGAGATGTAAGCAAAAGTCATGTGATAGAGAAGACTTTATGATGTTTAGTAATCACCTGCCTTTCGTGGGGGTTACGTTTCAAGAGCACCCGCGTCTAGTGAAAAACCGCGTTGTTGTGTTTTGGTTTTTAAAAAATGCATAAAATGTCTATTTTTGTAGTGCAAACCTTAAATATGCCCCCAAATCCAGAACACTTTAATGTAAGTTTAACGCAATACCCTTTAAGAAAATGTAAAGGTTAACCTGTATTCGAATTTAAATTCCCCGCTAAGATCTGCAGCTCGGAAGGGTGCGGGACAAACGTTTACACCCGGATCGCATTTAAAGACAGACATGTGTCTGAATGCACTCCGGCTCACGGTTTTTGGGGAATAACCCCTGATCTACTCGGGCTAAACATACAAATGAGGGCTCAGGCTGAAAAGATCTACCGAACTGTGGAGCTTGAAGTGTTTGAGCGCTTTCCCGAGATACAGGGCCCTTTGTGTGAAAACATCCAGAAAAAATATATTTATTGCCACAGAAAAGCAAAAAAAAGGCAGAGGATATTTGCACTTTCCGCGTTATTGTGGGGTTTTCTGCGAGTTTGGTTCTCAAAAAAAATTGCGTGTGACTGAATCCACTACTCCTGATCTGCGTAAAACTGGGGGATTACTGTACAATCAGTGACAATAATTGTGAAAACATCTACTAAACTAATCGTGCTCTTCTCTGATCTGTCTGAGCTCATTATGTTTATATTTGTCTGGGTTTGATTGACGATTACTTTCCACTGAACTGCCCTGTCACACTGATTTGATTTGGCCGTGCCCCTATGAATGCAGCATTCTTTCCTACCTGCTTGTCCTGATTTGGCCTGATCTGTAGTTCTGATCTGTGACTACCAGATCAAAATCAAAATCAAGTGGACTGAATAGACAGTTAATCAACAAAGAAAGGCAGATTTCCATACATGAAATGCAGCATATCAGATTTCACAATATCACACTTTGCCAGTTCGTGCTTGACACGCATCAAAGCAGCAGCTGCAATATTTTTGTTTTTACATTTACTTTGATGGGGTTTAGCTCAAGCTCTTAACGAGAGCGACGAACATCAGTGCTCAAGTAGTTCACATCCCTTCCTCAAACCTGTAAAGCTAAACTTAAATCAACCAAGTTACTGCAGACATCTAAACGACTCCTGTCAAAGAAAAGTCAGAGGTTAAGGCAGAAGTAAGGAAGGCTTGAGTCAGTTATTTTTGTTTTTTGAGTGAAAAAGAAATAAATAAGTAGAAACCAGAGGTATGGAAAGTCACCAAGATGCTCCTTGAAGAGTTGGGTCTTCAGGAGATGCTTGAAGACAATGAGGGACTCCAGATCTGATCGGAAGAGGGAGCTCATTCCACCACTGGGGGGCCGAGACTGACGCATCTCTTCCTCTTCTTTTGAGCAGCAGAGGCGTGCTTGAAGCCCTGAGAGGACGAGAAGTGAAGCTGCTCGATCAGTGCAGATGTGTTTGGGGGTGCAAGTCCATTCTTGGCCTTGAAAGCAAGTGTTAAGGATTTGAGCTTATTGCGTGCGGTCACAGGGAGCCAGGAAGGATCCTTAGTAAAGATGTGGGGTGTGTGAATTTTGAATCACCCTTTTAAACTATTTCGAATAAGCATATGCATTATTTTTTCATACGTACTGTCTCACATTAGATTTGCTGTACATCGTAGCAGCCACAGCTTGTGATGGTGTAAAACAAATATCGCATGAATCAAAGTCAAACGAGGGATGCTAACATTTAGGCTAACATTGTCTCATTGTTGAGGAGATATTTATTTTAAAAAACTGATTAACTCACAATATCAAAGAGACGTCACTGGCCTGAAACTGCGCTTCTGCCATCACAAAAAAATGTTGGAAAAAAATTTAACCCGGAAACTACTGTTCACACACACACACACACACACATACACACACACACAGAGACACAATAAAAAAAATTTATTGAAAGATCCAATAAAAACTGCAGAGAGAACATAATCTGAAATACATTATTCTATACACACTGCTGGGGTATAAAAACTATAGATCAGTGTCTTACAGTTAAGTGAATTACTAATAATACAAATGGTGGAGTCTCTTATTGGATATAATAGAGATCAGCAGTAGATTAGCAATACTGACATAAATAGTGATAATTCAGACGGTAAGACTGTTGCACAAATTAATAAGAATATCGCACATAAAGAAATGTTGTAACACCCAATAAGATGCGACCATCCACTATAAAATCCAGCACAGTGTAACAAACTGTCCACTTTTACTGTGGAATGTTGGCGTACAAGTAAAAACAGTTACACAGAAACCAGTAGAACCATTAAAGGATTGTGGGATATTCTAGAGCAATACAGTTCTACAGTTTGGATGTTTTGGGATGGCGCCAAACGAGGTGATATCCCAATAACACAGTGTCCAAAAGGATGCACAGTTGTATAATGGCTTCAAGCATATCTGGACCTTGCTTTAAAACCAGCCAATCCAGAGCTCATGAAGAGGATCTGCATCTCTACATCTTTGGTTTGGGCAGCTGGTGGCCTTTTGGTTGGCCAGAAGGTGGTGGGTTTGAATGCCAGGACTTCTAGTGGTTTCCGTGAGTAAGATACCGTCCCCACACTCTGCTCCCCAGGTGCTGTGTCCTGTGGTGTATTCATATATGACAAATGGTCACCTTACACTTTACAAAGCAGGTCCAATCATAAATCGGCTGTTTCCAGCATGTTCCTTTGCATACAGAAGCCCTTTGGGATGCAGGGATGCTTTGGAAAACCCTCCCTGTATCTGATGACCAGTGGTTAGCATCGATGAAGGTAGTGTTGAAGGACATAGTAATGATGATGATGATGATGATGATGATGGTAATGATTGCAGTAACAGGCATTACAGTCAGGGACGAGCACCAGGCTAAACGATGAGGACAGCAGTGATAGAGATGACGGTTTGGACAGCGGGCGCTGGTTAACGCTGATGCGCTGGTTCCATTGGCGCTGGTCGGCGCGGATGGAGAAGCAGGTCGGAGCCTGATATGTGGAGTAACAGCGAGCCAGGCGTGATGGGTTGAGTTATGACATGCTGCCAGCTCATATGGTGAGGAGGCTGAGTCAGTGCCATGTCTCTCGTGCCTGCGCTCATGCCTCACCCCTCCTGCTCGTTTGGGCCATTACTGCGGTGGCAGGAGACGTCTATGCGCTCCAGACCCTCGCTCCCTCCCGCTTTCTCCCATCCCCCCTCTCTCTTCCCCTCCATCACCCCATCTACTCCCTCCCTTCCTCCCCCTGCTAGTCTGTCCGCTCTCCCTTCATCCCTTCAGCTCGGGTGCTTCATGACATCATGGCGTGCTCTTTGCTCCGAGTACGGGGCGCCGGGCCAAGCGGGAATGATTTTGGGGGGGAGGGGGTTGGGGAGTTGTTTAAGGGGAGGGTAGTGGGGTACTTATTCAAAACCTCATTTGTGCGTATTCACTCATCTGTCAAGCAAGCTGCCGTAGACAGTTTGGGGGGAAAAAATGGGTGCTGGATGTTTTGCAGGAAAGCAAAGTATGAAAAGGGCAGTGGGCGCTAACCAAAATCGCCCGGTCATGATGAAGGGATTTGAGCTGGAACCAAAACAAGCTGAAAAACATGCTCTTGTTCAAATGTGACTAACTATTGATCACTGTTGCACCGCATGGACTTTTCTGTAAAGAATATTCACCCCAATCTCAACCCGATCAAATGACATCCAGATTAGAGTCTGGAGACTTGTCAGTGTGGTTTAGAACCATTGCCACCCAAAGTCCCACCTGTTTACAAATAAAACTGACACACGACGCATCTGCTGATGCAATACCTCAAACTGATGCCACTGAATACTGATACTGAAAGATAGACAGATAGATAGATGGAAAGATAGATAGATGGAAAGGGATGGATGGATGGGAGGATAGACAGATAGATGGATGGAAAGGGATGGATGGATAGATAGATAGATAGATAGATAGATAGATAGATAGATAGATAGACGGAAAGATAGATAGATGGAAAGAGATGGACGGATGAAGGGATAGATAGATAGATAGATAGAAGGAAAGATAGATAGATAGATAGATAGATAGATAGATAGATAGAAGGAAAGATAGATAGATATATAGATGGAAAGATAGATAGATGGAAAGGGATGGATGGATGGATGGAAGGATAGATAGATGGAAAGATAGATAGATGGATAGGGATGGATGGAAGGATAGATAGATAGATTGTTTTTGTGATATAACTCAAAAACTCTTTAAATATTGTTGCTGTTAAAAAAATTAAATATCTTCTTTGTATTTATTTATTTATTTATTAATTTAACTTCATGGACATTCTCTTCATGTTGATTGAAACTGATGAACGAACCAATGGAACTAAGAATCAAAGGATTTTACATTAACTTACATTCAAAGTAAAGAATGTTGTTGTCCTCTCTTGTAAAGTTGATGTTTTGGAACAGGACCAATATGAGCTTAGCCCCGTAAATATGAGTTATGATAAAATAAATTTGAAAATGTCTACACATCCTGGGACATAAACCCATGAAAATATCTGTGTTTATGGAAAAACGTTACTGTAACGACGAAGCACGTGAGTGTGTGCTGTTTTTTGTATGATAACTATAATAGTCACAATAGTAACATCAGCGCTAAACAAAAGATAAAAACCAAACATGTCTGATTGACTACATTTGGGATACGAGGGGAATTGAGAATAATGTACTTTTAAAAAGAAACTTCTTGGCTTTACGTTACACTCTACCTGTGGCTGAGGACTGTGGCTGTTAATTTAACGCCCGTTCTGCCACTATGTGTTGATTTCTACTCACCTGCAGTGATTTACCGCTGAGGAAGTGTGCCAGTAGGGCAACGTGGCTCGAGTTTCATCTAATCCTGCAGTAACAAGAGCAGAAAAGGGCAGGGATTACCTGCTGTACAATAGCGCCCAATTAGTACCCATAATATGTTATTAATACCTGAATTACCCACGCAGTGTGAAAGTGATATCAGTCCTGCTTATGCATGCTTTCTGAGAAAAAAAATAAATATGGCCTGAGTCAGACATGGATGCCAGCTGAGGTTATTTGCACTTTAAGTGGCCCCAGATCCAGCAAGGTTCAGTGGCAGTCGCTGCATTAAATCAGCACAGCGATTCTTTTCTGGGTGCGCCGATTTGTGCTTGACATTGATTGGTACTTTGGTTGTGGCCACTTGTTGATGTGCATTAGCCATCCTTTAGATTAATACACAGTCAGATGAGGTATATAGATAGACAGACAGACAGACAGATAGTGAAAGTGACCATTCTGTTATACGTGAGCACACCACAGCATGCAGCGTGGAATTCTTCCTCTGTATTTACCCCATTCACCGAGTGAAGCAGTGGGCATCCAGGAACACAGCGCCCTGGGAGCAGAGTGTGGGACGGTACCTTACTCAAGGTGTTTAGCAGTCTTGGGAATTGAACCCATGACTTCCTGATTGTATGCTGCCAGCTGCCTGGGTGGGTGGGTGGATAAGGAGGGAGAGAGAGAGAAAGAGAGACAGAGAGACAGACAGACAGACAGACAGATATACAGATAGATAGATATACAGATAGATAGATATACAGATAGATAGAAAAAAAGAGATGGCTGAATAGATATATGGATGGGCAGACAGACAGAGTTAGATAAGTCAGGCTAGAAGGAGAGACAGGTAGGTAGGGAACACTGGTTAGATTAGATTAGAGTAGATGGATTCACCTGAAATTCAAGTTCTTTTTTGCCAAATGATAAATCCAGAAACTACAAAAATAAAAACTCCAAATCTGATTCTATTTTTGGCTTTTCAGCAAAATAAAGATCAGTGACATCCGACGGGAGCTTGTCCAGGGCATGAAGCATGAGGAAGACATTTTTACGAAGGTTCACACTGATTAGTGTTTGTCAACATTAAGGTTAGCGTGATCTCATGGCCTGCAGATTAATGCAAAGACTCCGAATGAAATGAATAAAACATTAATTTTTTCCCTTCTAGTGGACTGATAGGGGAGGTTTCAGTGGGGGAGCGGTGCTTGACTTTGCGGAGCGTCTTTCCCGAGGACGGCCCTGGGAAGGTGGATACGGCCAGACGTCCCGTGATATAATTAAACAGTGATCCGCTGACGTGTTGGGATGATGAGAGAGCATCCGTGACTCGCCTGTTGACGAGCTTTCCCAATGTCACTGATCTTATTTGGCATAATTCCTCTCAAAGTCAGAAAGGTGGAAAGGGAGGAGCAGCTCGAAATCACAACACTGCAACCTGTCTCCTTGTTTACGCTGTGATTTGTTTCTTAATTACATTTGCTCGTCCCTATCTGTGCTTTGTTCGGAGAGTGCTTTTCTTTAAGGCTTGATTTGTTTGTTTTATATCTGAAGGGAAGCTTAAGGTACTGTTTTCATGTAGATAGCAGGCAATTGCCTTTCAAGAAGCAAATGAAAGGCATGTGCTATGATGCGGCATTCAGGATCATTCTCAAGAAATCTTTAAATGGACTGTACTGGGAACCATCAGTCTCCCTCTAGAGGTCATACAGGGCACAGCCTGGGAATATCATGAGGTAGAAGTTCCAAACTACCTCTGGAAGCAAGATCAGCACAAGAACTACACATCAGGAGTTTCCTGAAATGTGTTTTCATGGCAGAGAAGCTGCGCCCAAGCCTGAGATCGCTATGAGCAAGCCTTGCCTGAGGTGGTGTAAAGAATCTGGAGTTCTGTGGAGTGCTTCTCAATCATGAATCATGCTTCTCTATCTGGAAATCTGGAGGAAGAATCTGTGTTTGGTGAATTTCAGGAGAACACTATTTTTCTGAATGCATAGTGCCCACAATAAAGTTTGGTTGAGGAGGAATAATGGTCCCGGGCTGTTATTTAGGTACTAACTAAATACACTCAAGTGGACGGCATGGGAAGCTCTTTGGGTGTCCTGTTGCTCTGACGGCAGGCCAGGACGCTTCAGAGCTGTGGTGTAACATAACTCAGAGAAATGTGTCCACAGTATTGTAAACATTGTCAAGAAAATAGTTGTTTTGGCACCTCACCTATAGTCCTGGGCGGAGTAATGTTTTTATTAACTTAAAATATATATACTGGTTGATTTAATATATACTGTCCACTTAGGTTGATTTAATATAAACTGATTATATTAAACTAAACTAATATCCACTGGTTGATTTAATATAAACTGTCTACTTAGGAGGCAACACTGATTCACTCTCTCAGTGACAATCAGTGTTACCTCCTAAGTGGACAGTTTTCACTGATGTGTGATTGACTACATTTTGTTGTTTAAGTTTTCCCTTTATTTTTTGAGCAGTATATATATATATATGGTTGATTTATACCAAAGATGTTAGTTTTAAAAAGGTGAGATGTTCTTTTGAAATCTAAAAAAATCTGAAATCTATAAGATTTGTTTAAATTCTCTTTTAAAAATACATTTTAAAAAAAAATTCAAAAATGCAGCTATTGATTTGAAAATACATGTATTGGCTTAAAAAGTAGAGATCCTTGTTTAAAATATTGATATTGGCTTGTATAATTAGGATACTGGTTAAAATTAAGTCCCTGGTTTTTAAAAATAGAGATTGAAATCCAGATGTGGCTGAATTGGCTTTTTTTTTGTCCACTCCGACTTGTCAGATAAAATATTGTCAACCCCTTACTACAAGCCACAGTTTAACCCTTAGAACTCTATAATAAAAATTGCCTACTATAATAACAATTTCGCTACTAATTGTAATTAAAAACATAATTACATAAAAAGAATAGAACTACAAAAAAGTTACATAATTAATTACATTTCGTACTTACTCTTAACTCTTTAGTTTATTATTGACATTTCCCTTAGGCTGAATTAGTTTTTATTCATAAATACTTTATTTTGAATATATTTTAATGTATTTAGGCATATAGTTTTTACATACATGGTGCAAATATGTATATACCCTTTAAATTTGGAAATAATACACACTCTCTACAGAATGCACATTTGAACACACAATTACTGTGTATTCACTGAATTTAACATTTATATTGAGCATAAATAAAGCATCAAATGTAGCCTGTGCAAAAGTAAGGGCACCCCTTTTCTTTAAAATGTTAAACATAATAAACAAAAACATTGTGCACTAAAATGAGCGGTAGAAATGCCTTATTTACATTTGAACATTATGACATAATGCTCCTATCATCTGAAGTCTTTGTTTTAGCGCAACTTTTATTGTCTGACGACTCCTTAACTTCGTTGTGCTGAAGGGTCTGGTCTTGGTTGGGTGGAGGCATTGGTAGTGAACACATAAAAAAAATCTCCCTTTCTGAATAAAGACAGTTTTGACTTGCATTTCATACGTTGGTGCAGATCGAGATGAACACACTCGCCAAAAGTGTGTTTTTCTGACTCACTATAACACAGTAGCACCGTAGTACCACTAACGGTCACACGATGTTGTTTGTGTTGGGTATTTCTGTTAATTAGAGAGAGAGAGAGACAGACAGAGAGAGTGAGAAACAGAGAGAGAGACAGAGAGAGAGTGAAGGCCATGAAGGAAGCGCATCTGCAGCTTTGTATGATCTCTGTCCCTCCTAACCCCCGCCTCCCCACCTCGCGTCCAAGCCCCCCGACCCCTTTACGCCAGCGCTACGCTCTCATTAGGCTATAATTGGGCTGTACTTTCATGAAGCTTTCCCGTTTAAAGAGAACTAGCAGGCACAGTTGGCAAAGGGAAAACAGGAGTAACAAGCAGCACATTGTGAACCGAAGAGGATCTGTCGGTTTAATATTAACGCTGTTCGCTGATATCATTTTTACGTTAAAAACTGGTTCGATTAACACATGATCAAATTCTTATTTTTGGTACCACCTTAATTCACAGTGTGCTGAATGCAGATGCTCGATCTGACTGAGATGTGGTGTTTCTGCAGGCCATGTCAACACCTTGAAATCTCTGCTCCTCAAATGACAGGAAATATCATTTGGCTGAAAGAGTCACTGCCTTCAGAGAATAGAGGAACCATGAAAGGGTGTACTTGGTCTGCAGCAGTGTTTAGGTGGTACACGTCAAAATAGCACCCACAAGGTTTCCCAGCAGAACATCACCCAGAGCATCGCCCTGCCTCTGGTGGCTTGCCTTCCTACAGTGCATCCTGGTACCATCTCATCAGGACGCCCACATGATCAGTCCAAGCCACAGTCCAGTTATGATGCTCACATGCAGGGGTCAGTACGCGAACTCTGACCGGTCTACAGCTCTGATAGCACCCCCCCCATCTCAATAATGAGCCTTGAACATCCATGACCCTGTCTCTGGTCCTTCCTTGGACCACTTCTGGAAGGTACTGACCACAAGACCCCACAATAGCTGATGTTCTGGAGATGCTCTGATCCAGTCATCTAACCATCACAGTTTGTCAAAGTCTTTCTGATCTTTATCCCATTTTTCCTGCTTCCAGCATCAAGAACTGACTGTTCCTTCACTGCCTAATGAATCCCACTACTAGAGCGGTGAAATCAGAGAATCAGTGTTATTCTCTTCACCTGTCAGGGGTTCTGATGTTGTGACTAATTGGTGTATATGCGGGAACAAAGACTCGAGAAAAAGTAACTTTTTTATAAGTAGAATTTTATAGCTTTTCTGAACCATTTCTGTCGGACCATTCAATGTGAAATTTTGTAAAAACAAAAAAAGGTAAAATTATATATATGTATATATATGGAAAATAAATTCTGGTTATTGACTTTGTAATGTGTGGGAGTGTGTCTGTGTAAAATGTGCAGGTCTCTATTGTTTTATACTCTATTGACCAACACTTGATTCAAAATTCCCCACAATTGTTTGGAGAAAATTAAAAAAATAATTATAAATAATTTATTATAGCTTGGAAATGTTAAACTACACTCTTACATTATTTTACAACTGCAACAATTAAAACAGTGATGTTAAGAGCAGTGTGTGTGTGTGTGTGTGTGTAAAAAGGTAAAAGGGAAAGTGGTCTCTTTTTTCCATGGATGTATAAATATGTCTGATTCTATTATATTTAAATAATATTTAAAAACTTGTTTAGCTGGGCAGTATATGTGTTACACTGCTTGAATAAATTAGGAATGCAGCCTAAGACTAGTACTAAGATAGTCTCCCTGACTCCTGCCAATTCCCATACCCTGACAACTATAAGAGGAATACTGATGGAATGCCTCTCCAGTGCTGAGATCCACCACTCAAGTATTCCTCATCCCCTGCTGTCCAGTGTTCAAAACCTGGCCAATGTTAAATAGGCTCCAGAACTGTTGTGCGTGACAGACGGGCTGTAATTGTACACAGTACACCTGTGAGTACGATTCCACAAACCTGTTTACTGCCATCCGTCAGGAATCCGGTCTCTTTTTTTCCCTTCATTAGAGGGTCTTGCCCCTGAGACGCCTCGGCAAATATCTGGGAGGGGAACTCATTCCGCCGGATTCCCACGCGTGTTGTTCCTCCGAAAGACAAAAGAGCGTTTCATGTTCTTGTTCGCTAGCTGAGGATGTCGCCCCTGCCGATGCGGAGGTCAGTACATATTGTTTATGGAAAACAAAAGGATAAACGTGATGTCACGTCTAGACGAGATGCAAATGAATGAGTTTGTAAACGTTTACTAGCTGGAGTGTTTTTTTTCTGTGAATGTGCAAACAAACTGCAAACACACACACACACACACACACACACGCATCGTTTCACCAGCTACACAACAATGGGAATAATTGTGTTATTGTTTTTTATTATCCAGCGACACTAGCAATTACCATTTGTCATTTTGTTCGTTCGCCCAGTTGGACGTCGCTTTGGGACGAATTAGCTGATTACACATTAATACGGAGGAAAACTCCCAAAAGGAGGAGCTTCTCTCTGTCCAATCATCCACCTCTGCTTGCTGGGGGTTGGTTGTTTTTCCCAGCAGCCTTTTTAATGTCTATACTGTATTTGTGCTCCACCCTGTTACTCTCTGTTATATTGACAGGGCTGACTGTCCCACAGCTGGATAAGTCAACAGTCGCCATGTCAGACTCCCCCACACACATCCCATCACTCTGTCCTTCAACCCCCCCCCCCAGCCATGCATTAACACTTTTGGGATTAGGGGACCCGGGTATGGTTTAATACCCACATCACTGTACCTCACCCCACTCCACCTGCCACTAATAACCCAGCCAGTCCACGCAGAGCCACGTGAGCCGCCTCACGTGACCTGTCCCGTGCCGAGGCATCAGAGATGGTGACTTATGTACGGCGTAATCATGCGGGACTGTTATTGTGGTTCCTATAAGAGGCTTCTGTGTAGATTACATGTATATTGGACTCTATAGGAAAGGCGGTAGATGTGAACAGCAGGCTGGGAGGACATGATGGACATGAGTGCATATGGCTCTGATGAGCAAGTGTGTGCTTATGAGCTATGTCTCGCAGCTCTCTTTTAATGAAGCATCTGTGCCTGTATTTGGGCTGCTGCGCTATATGAATCATACCTCAGCTTCTGTCTGGTGGAGAGGCTGGGCCGCACAGCCCAGGCTCATTTGACCTTTCGCTGGCTTGCGGTCGAGCATCCCTGATCAAGTCTGAGAATCAGATTTCCTGGACGGACAGTTGTGCGTCAACCTTAGGTAGATTCCAGAAGTTCTACATTAACGCCTGGTGCCACCCAGTGAAACCACAGAGTTGGGTTTTTTTTAGTAATTAAAGAAAACCCATTTAAATGTATATGTTAAATATTTAATATATTGTGAAGACTACAATATATGTGTATCGAAACGCCATTCCACACAAGCTGATCATGGTGCATTTATGCAAAAATACAAAAATATAGGGAAAGACATATACACACACATATAAATCGAACTAAATATAAAAAACAGGACAGAGACAATACAAAGTCTGAGTGTGCAATTATGGTAAAGTGAAATGTGCTGCTGCTATTAAGGATTCACGTTATGGTCGGGAAACTGTTGGCACAGGGATGCAGAAAACTCTCGCGCGGTTAACGCCAAGATTACAATGAGATTAACAGCATTAAAAAAATTTATCTATGCCCACCTCTAATATATATATATATATATATATAT
>JBBPDB010000040.1:1022688-1035696 GCA_037974465.1 Brachypetersius altus
CCAACAGTAGACTGGCGACATTCAGTCTGAACCCAACAGTAGACTGACAATATTCAGTCTGAACCCAACAGTAGACTAACGACATTCAGTCTGAACCCAACAGTAGACTGGTGACATTCAGTCTGAACCCAACAGTAGACTGACAAAATTCAGTCTGACCCCAACTATAGCTGACAAAGTGTAAACAGACTGTAAGTCGGTAAGATTCAGTCTGAACTCTTCTGTAGTCCCACAAATTTTCATCTGAACCAGACTGTAGCCCATAAAATTCAGTCACAAATTGAATGTGGTCTGAATTCAAAAGTAGCCAACAAAATTCAGTCTGAATTTGACTGTAGCCTAATAGTATCTTTCAGTCTGAACCCAACAGTAGACTGGCGACATTCAGTCTGAATTTGACTGTAGCCAACAAAATTCAATCTGAACTTGAGCGTAGACTGACAAAATTTAGTCTGACCCTAAATGTAGCTGACAAAGATAAGTGTGGACAGACTGTAGATTCAGTCTGAACCTGACTGTAGCTCAACAAAATTTCATCTGAACCAGACTGTAGCCCACGAAATTCAGTCTCAAATTGAATGTGGTCTGAACTCAAAAGTAGCCAACAAAATTCAATCTAAATTTGACTGTAGCCTAATAGTATTTTGTTTTTCATTCTGGTTTTATGAGCCTCTGTGAACTCTGCTGCCTTTTAAAGGTGCGAGACAGAATGTAATATCTGAATTCCATTTGAATGTTTGAATCTTTGTGCTAAGGGTGTGTTTGCTGCATGTCTGTGTGAAAGAGTGAGATTCTGAGCTATTTTTGTTGCGTATTATGTGTGGGTGTGTACCACTGAAACTGGGCCTGGGCCTCTGGGTCTGGTGCTTGGGCGGGTGGATGGTTCGCTCCACAGGAGCCACCGGGAGCCACTGGACCGGAGCCTTACCCTGGACGTCCCGCCCTGTCCCGTCCCGCGCCGCGCGCTGATGAAAGAGGATGAGGCCGCGTCCATGGAGGAGAGGAGTGGGGCGGAGAGAATGGACCGGCGCTGAGACGGAGAGAGGGAAGAGGCCAGGCGAAAACTTCAAAAAAAAAAAAAAAAAAACCAAGGAAAGAGAGAGAAAAACATGCAAACAAACAAACGGGGGAAAAAAAACAACACAGCAAAGAGAAAAGACAAACAGACTCCAAGGTCCTCTTGCTAATTACCAGCATTTGCATTTATTAACAAGGCCTAACGAGTAGATTTTCAATAGTTTGTTTTCCCTTAATATAAATATTTCCTTTTCATTTTCCCCTTACATGATTCTTTCCAGTGATCACGGCCTCCCCCACTGCTACAAAGTGTGTGTGTGTGTGTGTATGTGTGTGTGTGAGTGTGTGTGCGTCACGTGCCATGCGACATGTGAGACTCGAATCTGTGTTTTTCTGTTTCAACAGACGTCTGCTGAAGTACTGCAGAGTAAATCTGCACATGCTCTGTGTGTGTGTGTGTGTGTGTGTGTAAGCATGCGAGTGTGTGTGTGTGTATGTGTGTGTGTTATTGAGTATGTGTGATATTGAGTGTGTACCTAATTGTGTGTGTGTGTGTGTGTGTGTGTAAGCATGTGAGAGTGTGTGTGTGTATATGTGTGTGAGTTCCTAATTGTGTGTGTTCCTATACGCTTCTAATACTGTACAGTGGCTGCATGTATCTTTGTCTCTGTATTAGCGGAGCAGTGGGGGGGTTGGTTGGGGGTCCGACTCGGCTCCCCTTGCCAAACTCCACCAGATGGTCCGTCTCTTTAACGGTTTGATTGGGAGCATGTAGCATCATTAAAGGTACTAATATCAGAAAGTGTCCATATTGTACCCATGCTTAATTAATCAGCCTCTGGCATGGCCACTGGACGCAGGGTTAGGGGTGGGGTTCCATCCAGAACCTCACGCTCTCCGTTTGCTCGGGATTGTACAAGCCCACCTAGTCGTTTTTATGGAAAACGTATATTTTAGGATGTTTACCGAAAGACCCCACCCAATATATTCCTTCCATGCTCAGAAACTGATTAAGAATGTGCCTGGACAGTAATGCTGCACCTTTAAAGACCTGTGAGGCAGATGGGGGGTCAATAAATGTCTAGAAGTATAGAAAATAAACAAAATGTCTAAAACAAACATTTATGATACAATATATTCTGTGATTTGCTTCAGAACAATAATGAAAGGGCCCAGTTCATGGGAAGTATGGATAGAGGATAAAACCTCCCATTCACTCTCCAGTCAACGCTGCATATGGACGGCTTGTTTTGAATCTGCTTACTCTGTGACTAAAACCGAAGCGTTTACAGAACATCTGCCCATTCTACCTATGGTTTGGCCACGCCCATTCAAACCTGTCCAGTTTCTATCTGTACTGTTTATTGAATGATCGGGATGGTTTGGAATGAGCAGTCAGTTAAAACAGAGGTTATTTGCATGCCATTCTTGAAGGCATAGTAAAAAAAAACATTGATTTATTATTTTTATTATTGGGATTGAAAAGAATAAGGTTGGGAAACAGTCATGTAAAGAATATTATGCATGACTTTAGTGAGTTGAACCTGAAATATGAACAAAATGGGCCCCTTAAAATGGGCAAAATATCAAATGTATACATTACATATGTATTTAAAAGCAGGCAATATCAACCAGGATGATATGTTGATGGTTATTTGCTGTAAGCGTAACTACATTACACTGCATCAGAACTACGCTACATAAGCGTAACTACATTTACCTGACTTGGCTCTTCCAGTGTAGACACCCAAAAGGCTTGGCAATATTGCATTCGCTTGCTGTTAGAGTGCACTGTACATATTAAACGAAAGCAGATTGGGAGAAACTCCCTCCTCCCTTTCTCCTCCAATCCCCGTCTGGAGCTCAGACCCACACGCCATGTCTAGACGTCATCCTCTCTCTCAGCTTATCTTATTAATATCGCCATAATGACAGGTCAAACAAACATAAGACTCCCAGTACCCCTTTCTCCATCTGCACTGGGGTCCATCAGGTCCGTCTGTGGTCACATTACACACCTCCTTTTAATCTATACTTTAATCTAAAGAGGCACTGGTTTTATCTAAAGAGACACTGGTTTTATCTAAAGAGGCACTGGTTTTATCTATAGAGACACTGGTTTTATCTAAAGAGACACTGGTTTCATCTAAAGAGATACTGGTTTTATCTAAAGAGACACTGGTTTTATCTAAAGAGGCACTGGTTTTATCTAAAGAGACACTGGTTTCATCTAAAGAGACACTGGTTTTATCTAAAGAGATACTGGTTTTATCTAAAGAGACACTGGTTTTATCTAAAGAGATACTGGTTTTATCTAAAGAGATACTGGTTTTATCAAAAGATACACTTGTTTTAGCTAAAGAGATACTGGTTTTATCCAAAGAGGCACTGGTTTTATATAATTAGGCACTGGTTTTATCTAAAGAGATACTGGTTTTATCTATAGAGGCACTGGTTTTATATAATTAGGCACTGGTTTTATCTAAAGAGGCACTGGTTTTATCTAAAGAGACACTGGTTTTATCAAAAAAGACACTGGTTTTATCAAAAAAGACACTGGTTTTATCTAAAGAGACACTGGTTTAATCTAAAGAGGCACTGGTTTTATCTAAAGAGACACTGGTTTTATCTAAAGAGACACTGGTTTTATCTAAAGAGATACTGGTTTTATCCAAAGAGGTACTGGTTTTATCCAAAGACACACTTTTTTATCTAAAGACGCACTGGTTTTATCAAAAGATGCACTTTTTATCTAAAGACGCACTGGTTTTACCTAAAGAACCACTGACTTCCCTTCCTCAACTCCTCTTGAAACCCATTCAAGAGAATGGCTTTGCTGATCTAGGATACAGGCATATGACCAGTCTGATCCTAGATCAGTGTTCTTTCAAATTGTACCCTAAAAAGCCATTAAATATGATATTTTGTCTAAGTTAAAGTATTTCAACCTATACCTGATATATCTTATGATATCAGAGCCAAAAGTCCTTTATCTTGCATATACTACTAATATTCTTTGCCACTAGTGCTAGTTCTTTGTTTACTATGACCAAGCCATAGAAGAAATACTCCATCAACCCCATATGATATCTCTGGAGAAGGCTTATGAAATGGAGAAAGTTCTGGTGGGAATGGGGAAATGCATGGAGACACAGTGGCACCTGATAGCTACAAAAGGGGGCCTAAATGAATTTAGACTTACTGGTTTAACTGTTGGTGTGCTGGTCTGTCCTGGCCTGTGCTGTGATTAAGAGTTATCTGAGAGAGAGTGAGCAGGAGAAGGATAGTGGGGGTGTCCGGCCGGACATGTTAAGCTGCTCTGCCCGCCCCACACTGCTCGTAATTAGTGATAAGGTGATCAGTAATCTGGTCTCTCCTGAAGCTTTACCAGAAGTTAAGATGGGGTCCGTAATTGTGGCTGCGGGTGTGCATGCGTGTGTCATTGCGTCGGGGTGGAATATTAATCCATTCTCTCTCCCGGCTGGTGTTTTGTCTCTGAATGGTGAACGAGATAATTATCTGAGTGTGAGTGTGTGTGTGTGTCTGTTTGTGAGTGACTGGAGTGTAATTAGTGACAGAATAATCGAGGAGTTTTAATCTGGTGTCTCTGCGAGTCCCTGGGAGCTCGGCTTTGGGGATACTTTCTTCAGCTGAAGTAGGAGACGTCGTCTGATCCTTGCACCCCCGAATCAGTCGACGTTTGATCTGTATCCCCCAAACCAAGAAAGAAGATTGCCGCTTTATCTCTACACCCCACAAACCAAGCACTAAGCGTCATCATCTAATCTGAATCTTCAAAGCGAGAGGTCAAGCCATTGTTTGAACCCCAGCAGCTGGTGGCCTTGTGGTTAGGGAGTCGCCTCTGCGATCAGAAGGTTGTGGGTTAGAATCCCATGATTGCCATTGGCAACAATGAGGTACCCCTAAACAAGGGACCGTGCTCACACACTGCTCCCTGGGTGTTGCATCGCTGGCTGCCCACTGCTTCACTTAGTGAATGGGTTCAATACAGAGCAAGAACTTCACACTGTTCTGTGTTCACGTCTGACTAATGGGCAACTTTTCTTTACTTCCAGTCATTATCTGCTCTCTACCTGAAAGACAAGAACCCAGATTATCATATCGCTGCATACCAAATCAGTCTGCCCCCCCCGAACCATTAGATCAGACTGCCATCCAGCTCCCTCAGACCAAAAGCCCAGATCACCGTCATCATATCCAGAGCAAGAGCCCATTGTTTCCTCACACCTGACTGCAGTCAAAGGCTGCAAGCTTAGCTCTCTGCACCTCAGAGTCAAATCAACAGATCAGACCGTCGTCAGATTCCTGCCACGCTTTGGGAGGCTCGGTTTCTTCCAGTCTGCTGGTAATCCTTTCCTCACACTCCACAATCCAATAATCATTCTCCAGACCACTTAGCTGTGCTGCACCATGACAAGTCAGACTCTTTGAGGCCTGGCGAGTCTCACTGACCACCAAGACAAGCAACAGTTCATCTTGAGCAAGTGCTACTGCTCTTCTGCCCCCCCGTCCTCCGCCCCCTGGAAGAACATGATACTGAATGGACAACAGAAGTGAGAGAAGTGAAAGGACCTATCAGTCATGGAGAATTGGGAAGCTCTTTTAGCCTTAAATCTGAAGTTAAATCAGAAGACGCCTCTAGCAGTCCTGGTAGACATTCACAGCTGTTACAAAGAACCAGCTCATTTATATTTGGGCATGGTCTTCTTCTATCTGCAAACAAAGGAACTGGTATCCATTGCTTGAAGCTGCTAAGGCAGGTATTTGGAGATGCTTCTGTCGTCTCATTCAATATAGAGACAACTGACATGATGGCGTCACAAAATCTGTCTACTAGAATTGCATACTAATAGTTAATGCTAATAGTTAATGTATATATATATATCTAACAAATTATGACACAAACACTGTCACTTTTCATAACCACTTGCACTAATGTTATTTTATCTGCCATAGTTATTGTTACTTTTTTTATTTTACGTTTGCATTATTACTACTGTTCTGTTCTTTTTTTAACTCTTATTGTATATCTTTATTTCCTCTTGTTGCACTGAGCATGTTTAGGTCTTTCTGTACTTTTATTTTTCTTCTATAAAAGATAAAGCCTGAGAAACTGAACATTTTTGAAGTGAGTTTGTTTTTTGTTAACAGAGATGTGTATATGTATATATTAATAAGGACACTAAGCCACTGTGTGTGTGTGTGTGTGTGTGTGTGTGTGTGTGTGTGTATCCGTGTCTTTGCTTACTCTTGCTTGCTCAGTGCCTGCTTGGGCAGCAGTTACACAATCCAGGTTTACTGATGACGAATCGGAAGTGTTGATGCGGACACATCCCTGCTCAACTTCCTCTGCGCACACACAGCTATTAGGTTGCAGTGTTGAGACAATGATCCAAAGTAGCATAAACCCTCTTTCATCTAGAAACCACGACGACCGGGCTTGCATTGGGAGTGGACGGTATGAGCTAACCTGCATTCGTAGCTTCGTTACATCAGATTACATATAAAAACCCATTACTGGTGTCCCAGTGCCCACTGTACGCCCTCACCTGATACCTGTCCTCGCCTTTCAACTCATTCACTTTTCCAACTATACATTACACACACCTCATGTACACCAGGGTTGAGAAACCTTCCCATTTGCACGCTCCTGAGGGATGTGAGACACTGATCCCTACGAGTTCTCCTTAACCCTTAACAGCTAGGATCAGCTCATACAAATTCATAATAGACTAATTGCTATCATGTATTATTTATTATTAATAATGTTAACACTAAGGGGAACATTCTGAGGAAGATCACACCTACCTCATCGGTGCAGTGTGCAAAACTAGAGCCAATAGATCACCAATTGCTGCACTGTGTGTATTTTTCTACTTTGTAGGCTACACTCTTTGTCCCAGTATACACTGTCACACTGTTATACTGGTTGTATTGTCCATACTGTTCATACTGATTGCACAATTCTTTAGAACACACACAAGAATCCATACTTAAGCTGCGATTTGTATTTGGTTGTCCTGTGTACAGTAATCCCCTGCTTTTGTGGGGGTTATGTTCCAAGAGCCCCCGCAAATAGTGAAAATCTGTGGTGTTGTGTTTTCGTAGAAAAAATGTCTAAAAATGCCTATTTTTATAGTGTAAACCCTAAATATGCCCCCAAATATGTTCCCAGAAAACTTTAATTTCATTTTAAACTCAGTTTAATGCATTTCCCTTAAAGAAAATGATAAGGTAAAAAAATAATCAGAATCAGATAACTTTATTGCATGCTAACTTTGTTAGCATTAAGGTTAGCATTAGCAGCATGCAAAGACTCGTACACAATAGAAACATTTAAATAACTCTCTCTACTCACAGAGCACAGCTTACTAATGCTAAATAAACTGAGATAACTGTTGAACATTGGGGGTGAGTTTAAAACACTAAAATTTAAAACACTAAAAGACATGGAGCAGTCATTCTACATGCTGCAGCAGCTTCTTCTTCTTCTTTTATTGGCAGTTGACAACTTTTCAGTGTATTACTGCCACTGCTGGACTGATGGCAGTAATACCGTTTGGTTCTCTGCTGATCCATGTAAAACTGAGGGTTTATTGTAGTATTGTTTACTATTGTATACAACCTTTAAGAATGTATACTCATGCACAGCCACATGTGTACTGCTGCTATAGTGCCTTGTTTATACACTGTTTACACTGGCTATACTGTCTATACTGGTTATATTCTTTACACAATTGTTCTACATTTTTTCAATCATTGCACATATTTATTTTTAACTTATATTTATATACAATGCACAGAGAGCTGTCCACACAATCAGGACAGGGTTCATCTCACTCTTACCTTTTTCTATACTTCTTGGCTGACTTTGACTAGATTACCGCCGCCATAAGACTCTACAACTCCTCCCTCAGTCGCACATCCACAAAAGAATCTGTGCAGTAGCCTGCTGCTCTGTTCTGTATCGTTATCATTGTGTATAAGAATATGTGTATTATTTTTGCTATGCAACAATCTTTGTGCAATACTGTGTAATGTTTCCCCAGGTGCTAAAACATTATTATATGCAATAGCATATGTTGTTCTCTCAATTGTTCACTTAATTACTAGCAATATCTCATGTGCAATAGTCTCCATGTGCCATATTACACTTGGTCAATACTTTCATTACTTAATATTATTAATAGTTCTTAATTACTACTTCTTCAATAGGGTTTCCACTCAGCTGCATTACGTACCTATAGACAGATAGATATACAAAGCATTTCTATATGTAGCATAGTCTAGTCATTTGTGGTTGCTTTCTTTCTACAGATTTATTTCATTTGATTTAGATTTGATTTAGATTTGATTTAGACTTGTTTTTATGTGTTGCCTCAAAATAAAGTTTTTTTATTCTAATTCGGATTCATTAGTCGTCTTCCAGTCTTGTATTGGTGGTCAGTCTCTGTCAGTTGTACATTTTGGATTAGAGAGCTATTTTCAGCCTAGCAGTGACACTGACATGCGTGATTCACTATCATGCCAGCGTCGTTGCAGTGCTGAGAATGGCCCACCGCATAAATAATAGCTGCTCTGTGGTGGTCCTTTGGGGGTCGCAATCTCTTAAACTTGCCACAGTCATCCATTCCCAGAGCAACAACTGGCTTTGCTCTCTCTTGAAAGCTGGTATGGTCCTGTCATCATATATTATAACCTCCTGTAACAGTAAAACTATGTACATTTTTGGTATGTATACAGTCCATTTGTGTTTACTGTTTTAGTCATGTTTTTTTGCAGTATTATGTTCAGCTTGTGGCCCAGTGGTTATGGAGGTGCCCCTGCAAGCAGGAGGTTGTTGGTTTGAATCCCAGCAATGCTAGTGTCATTACTGAGGTACCTTTGAGTAAGTGTCCCCACACTGGCAGCCCCCTCATTGGTGGCAGCCCCCTGCTTCACTTGGTGAACGGGTTAAATGCAGAGAAAATTTTCACACAGTGTGCTGTGGTTTGTTTTTTAACACATGCTTTTCACTCCACTCTTACCTCTCTCTTACCTTCTTTGGCACCCTCTTTGGTGACTGCACATTGGTAGCTACACCGTAGCAACCAGGCATTATCATCATAGCAACAACATAGCAACCACCAGAGATACAATAGCAACTGGTTAGCAACACCCAAGTCACCAACAACCACAGTAACCACTAAGAACCACCTAGAACACCACTGCAACCAGGTAGCAACACCCCAGCAACCACCTGGGATACCACATCAACCACCTGGAATATAACAGCAAGGATCCAACAACAACATAACACCTATCACTAACCACCTAGAACACCACTGCAACACAGTAGCCACCTAGAACACCACTGCAACATAGTAACCACCTAGAACACCACTGCAACATAGTAACCACCTAGAACACCACTGCAACACAGTAACCACCTAGAACACCACTGCAACATAGTAACCACCTAGAACACCACTGCAACATAGTAACTACCTAGAACACCACTGTAACCAGGTAACAAAACCCCAGCAACCACCTGGGATACCACATCAACCACCTGGAATTTAACAGCAAGGATCCAACAACAACACCTATCAGAGATTCCATATCAACCAGTTAGCCACACCCTCACCACCAAATGTGAGACAGCAGTAATCACTTAGGACCGCCCAGGTAGCCACCTAGAACAGCATAGCAACCAAGTAGAAATATCCTAACAACCAAGTAGCAACACCCTAGCAACCACCACAGATACCACAGCAACCACTGGTCTGAATTTCCTGCAGGAAATTTACTATCCATTTAGTACTTTTCCTTATGAGCGTCATCTTTTGCAAATACTTCCTCCTTGTTCATTTGTTCCTCTCCACCCTCCTCCTGTCTCCTCTCCTCCATGTCCTCCAGCACCTCCGTCTTTAAATAGCTGGAAGGACACTCGTGAGCAGCCAGTGTTGGACTCCTGGCTCAGGAATTTTGAGAGCAAATGAACTGGAAGAGCAGGAGTTAAAGCTTCCCAAGGGCGGCTCCGAGGGGCCAGGTCCGGAACATTCTGCCGCCTGTCCTTTTCGCTGCACTAAATGTTAGTGCTGCTGGTTTGGGGCACAGAAATTCTAAACACGCCCCGAGAAATGTCCACGAAGGGGGAGACAGAGCTGGCATTTGGGGACTTCCCACTGCATGCATTTACCAAAGACTCCATGGGATGGGAGTTTTGTCTGTAGAGACATGGAGCGAGCTGATAAACAAGAAAGCCATTTTTCGTAGTAGGTGCAGTCCAAACAATTTCAATTCCCTCAGATATTTCAATGCATTTTGATGCAGGTGAGACTTAAGATATGTCCCCATTGGCTGTATCATGAGAACACTCTCCAAAAGGCACAAACGTACACTACACGACAACAACACAGGTTTCTCGCTGCTGGCTAGTCTCTGAAATGGATGAATGTTTGCTGAGGATTTGATTTCAGAAAAGCTGCCCATTTGTGTGCATGTTTATATCCACTGTTTCCACTGCAGCTGTGACTCTTTTTGTTTCTTTCTTTCTTTTCATTGGGCTGAATGCAGCATCCTACAGATCAAATGCTTTGTGCAAGTGTAAATAAATCTAGTCAATATATAACATTTTCCTATTAATGGAAACTATTTTAAGAATATTTTAACATTAGACAAACCATTTCCAGACTTTTTTACTTGTTTTACTCATTTTCTCTGAGCAAATGTTTCTTTTACCTGTCTGTTTCAAGAAATATGTAAGTTAAATCATATAATACTATTCAAGAGTTTTAAAATTTGCTTTAGGCAGCTGCTAGGCTAGTGGTTATGGCATTTGCCATGCGATCAGGAAGTCGTGGGTTCGATTCCCAAGTCTGCTAGTGGCACTACTGAGGTTCCCTTGAGTAAGGTACCCATCACACACTCTGGTCTCTGGGTAAATGGGTTAAATACACAGGATAAATTTCATGTCGTGGTGTGTTCACACGTAACAGAATGGTCACTTTCACTTTGTGAATGTATTAAACTTTGTTACTAGGTCGTTAACATCTGACAAGTAATCAGGTGGTTTAGATGCAACTGTAACAAAGATCTGATCTTCAACAGATCATGTGGTTTTATTGTTCTACCATTTCTTGAGGGTAAGGCACCCTATTGATAAATTACATCCCAGACCCCTCCACCTCCTTCCCATTAACAAAATTATTACATCGCTCCTCAAAACAAAATTCTGGGCTTAGTCTCTTAGTTTTTCCCAAAATCCTGGCCATGTCTCTCTTGTTGTATGCAGCATCCTCTTCTTTTGTTACCATAAATCTGAGCTTAAATAAAGAATATGATACAAGTTCATTCAATCATTACAAGGTTTTATCTGCAGTAATTTTGCATCTTTTTATTGATCTGTTAGTCATAAAGTTAGTCGCAAATAGTAGCTGGCATTGTAAGCCATAATGACACATAATAATTGGGAAGTTCAAATTGGAAAAAGAATAACATTCCTGTAAGAATAACTTCCTTTTCCATGCCTGGAAAGCCTATTTTCTAAGATGTCATTTACTGTATTAGTGCTAAGTGCTACCAAACTGCTTGCACAGATAACAGTAGTTGAGTACAGTTGACAGTGAAAACTGACAGAGTGCCTCAGTAAACAGGCTTTTTAAAAAAAAAAAAAACTTGCAGTCATTCATTAAACAGTAGTAAAACATTAGATAAAACATGCACTGTTGTACGGCCTGGTAGTCTTCGCATAAGTTACAAAATGCAAAGTAGCAGAAATGACTCAAGCATTAAGCATTCACCCAGTAAACACTTTAGCGTATCTTAAAAGGCTACTGCCATTTCACTTGCCAAGATACTGTTGCTTTGCAGCGCACTTAAAGGTCAAAACCAGGAACAGTGTTTGTGTAGGAAAAAGAAAAGGCCACTCAAAGCCTCCTAACACTCACAGACCACCCCACCCATAACTATCACTATTATGTTTCAGTTTAAAAAAAAAACTTGCAAAGGTTTTGTAAGATAAGGCCACTCTGTGCTAATGCTTTGTGTATATTTAGCTCCGACACCTACCCTCATGTTCGTCATACTGTCCTCTTTGATATGACGAGTGAAACTTTTGTAAAAATTACCCAAATGTCATTTAAACAGGTGAAAGGAAAGGGTTTGGATATACAGTAAGTTACATTCAAAGAGCACCCACCCAAGTGAAAAACCTTGTTGCGAAGCCTAAAAAGACTTATTATAGTGTAAACCCTATATATGCCCCGAAATATACCCCAAAACACATTGATTTAAAAGTGTCTCTCGGCTGATCGAAGAGAGAGACATATTTTTTATATTTTAAAAAAATTTAAATTTTACTTACATCTATACTTATATTTACTTGTTTTTTTCTCTTTATTTGTGTTTTAGAAAATGTCCAGATTTTTAAAATTTAAAATGTACTTATTGTTTATAATGTTTGCACGGTCAGAAAGGAGTGGTTCAGGATACATTTCACTGTGCGTTGAACTTGTATGACTTTGCATGTGATAAATAAAGAATCTTGAATCTTGAAATGTGAAGGTAAACCTGTATTTGTACTGTACAGTTTACACTGAACTCTCAGTGCTAGAATGTGAAATACAGACGTTACCCCTGCATAGACTGTGCAGTAATTCATGCACACATGTTTTCTTTGGTATGCACTGGACAAGTCTCAAGTCTTTGAGTGGCAATGTCAAGTTCAAGTCTTTAGTCCCAAGTTCAAGTCTATAGGTTTCCATTTATAAAAACAGCTTGACAAATTTCATTATTTTTCATTATTTAGTGCAATTTTCATATAATTTCCACACATTTAAAGAAAAATGTATTAAAAAAAACAGTGTTAGTGTCACGGTCAGGGCCGGTAGCCCTGTAAGCCCCATGCCTTTTCTGTTCTGTTCTGTTCTCCTTAGTTTCCCCCATGTGTGTTTGTGTATCCCCTGTTGTAGTGTTTGGTTTGGTTCT
>JBBPDB010000040.1:1037942-1050058 GCA_037974465.1 Brachypetersius altus
CTTCTCTGCTGCGTGTCTCTCGTCTTGTTGTGGTCTCGGGTTTAGATCCCCCTCGCGCCGACGGTACCGCCCCTTTTATGAAGGGACTACAATAAAAGGAACGCGTGTCAGCATAACCCAATCAGAATCAGAGATCACATTGTGTACACAAACGAGGGCAGACAGAGAGGAAAAAAACACACAACTAATCTTTCAGGGGGCGTCGACTCGAGCCTCTGAAGTCGACTATTCGACTGGTCGACTTTTGTGTTAATGCCCTAGTACATAATGAGGTGAGACAACGTTTCTCCATGGACCACGGTGCAACATACAGCAACATACAGCAACAAAACGGTAAAGGCCTCTAAAAGACCCCCTTACAGAACGCTAAATAGTCGTTCATGTTCTGCCTGACATGTTGATGAAGATTTGAAAATTAATACTTGTTCTTGCCATAGATGCCTAATGTGAGAGTCTGGAGCCCTTTCAGTTGAAGGCCTGAGAATGTATCTGGTATGAATCAGTATAGCTGAGCTGGATTCATGGTGTTGGGCAAGGTTCATACTTGATGGGGCATAGATCTGTGTAGTAATGATGGTGCTGATTGCTACAAACTCTATACAGGATGTATCGCATTCAACTGAGTGAGATCACAGTATTTGGGGAGGCTGGGTATAAAAGGCCCATGGGTTTGGATATGCCATCTGTTATTTTGGGTCTATATGGTTATAGCCCCAGGTGAAAGGTCAGATGTATGTGATAGAGGGGGGCTTGGGACCCAAACATTTACATTTATATTCATTTTATCCTAAATTACTTCTATTCCCTAACTACAGGGGGCAGTTTCCCTGGAGCAACTTGGCGTTAAGGGTCTTGTTCAGGATCCCAGTAGTGGTGTGGTGAAGGTAGGATTCAAACCCATGACCTCTTGGTCCAGAGGCAAGTTGAAACATCACCGATGTAGAAATAGAAGAAGGTATTAAGAGACACTAATACACAGGAGGACCTCAACAACACAGCTATACAGGGGGCAGAACATATTTAAAGGTC
Organism: Brachypetersius altus; assembly: GCA_037974465.1. NCBI lineage: Eukaryota > Metazoa > Chordata > Actinopteri > Characiformes > Alestidae > Brachypetersius > Brachypetersius altus. The sequence continues at coordinate 1,038,972 of JBBPDB010000040.1, forward strand.
TGCAGTGTATATATGGTAACTATAAAATACACATATGAGATCTCATAGCAGGCTCTCTGGGTTTAACACTGCAAAAGTTTAGTTTCTGTCATGTTTCACACCCAACCTGTTTCACATATCCATCCATCCATCCATTATCTACCCCTTATTCCTGCATTCAGGGTCGGGGTAGGGGAGGGTGCAGTTGTGTTTTTCTTGCACTCTCTCTCTCTTGCTCTCATTGTTTCTCTTTCTGTTTCTGGTTTTGTTCATTGTAAGTCTGTTTATGTTCTTGTGTCACGCCATGATCCTGGTGTAACATTGTTTCAATTTACTGTATACTGAGTATACACCTGAAATAACAATACACCTTGACTTGACTAGATGGATATTTTATGGGATTGGATCTATGCAGTGCAGTTGAAGAGATTGTTTTGGGGTTTAGACCCACACTACATCTAAAATCTGTGGTCATTAAACTTTCCATTTCATTTCCAAACCATGTGCATTAATATGGAGTTGCTCTCTGTAACACCCTCCACTCTTCTGTTATGGTTTTTTACAAGACTTTGGAGTGTGCCTGTGGGAATTTGTGAGGTCAGGATGCAGAATGAGAATGAATCGCTGGAACTAAGGCCTAAACTCTATTAAACAGAATATTATTCCTTCTCCACCAAACTTTATTTTATTCCAATAGGTAGCATTCTCCTAGAAACCACCAATTCTTTATTCTTCCATTAGACTGCCAGAAAGTGAAGCATGATTCATCACTGCAGAGAACTCCAAAGGTCAGTTATGTTGTCTATAATCCACTCTGTGAGACTGTTGCTTCTTGAAGATTCTAATAATAGCATGTAAAGTTAATCGGAACGTATCTAGCAGAAACTTTGTGACCTGACTTGGGGTAGAGGTGAGATCCTATAACAATGCCAGTCACCGAACCTTCTAATGCATTCTACTTCTAATGTTTGTCTATGGAGGTTGTGTGACCATGTGCCTGACTTTATACACCTGTTAGCAAAGGGTGTGGTCAAAATGGCAGAAATGAGCAGGGCTGTCCGTGCTTTTGGCCATTTGGTGTATATGACATGGTCAAAGATTGGAGGGCTTCTATATGATACATACGAAGAAATGGTAAAGGGAATATCGAGGTTTGGATCTATACGGTAGTGGTGCTGGGCTTGAACCACCCTCTGAGTGGTTAGTCCTTGACGCAGCAGGGGAAAAACTTCCCAGACTGATGATTTGAGGCATCCATTATTGATGATGTCCTGATGTGAGTAATCAAGCTCCACATTCTTTCTCTACCTCTTCTTTTTTTCTTTTCCTGGAACCACGTTGGAACCGATAACAGACGTTATGACATCCTAATCGGCGTGTGCGATGAATATTTATAAGAGGCGAAAACTGTGCGTTCCATATTCATGACCTTTTCTGTTTTTGTTTTGCTCTTTCATCTGCGGGACATTCTCTTTCCCACTGATTTAATTATATCACAGCAGAGTCAGTAGATATTTCTGTAGCAACAGTGAGATTTTGTGTCGACTCAGATGGATGTGTAGCATCTGCAGGTTATGTTTCCGGGGCATTTGTGATGGAATGGTTTTCATGCTAACTTGCGTTCAAAATTCCTTTGCATGGCACAGGTCTGCAGTGGGAATGTTAACGTCAATTCTATACTCTATATTAAATCTAAAATGTAAAATCTAAATGATAAAATATATCTCTCACTCTAAATTTAAAGCTCCACAGTTAGATGGGGCTCGGTGACCCCTTTCCAACGACCCCTCGAAAACCGTTATTAGCTGAAAACCGCTCACCTCGGACAAAAGTAATGGGACACCAGGACGAGGTGGACAGGTAGTTGGAAAGAAAGTGAGATATAAATAAATAATTCCATGAAATTAACATTGTTTACAAGTTACGACTCACCAGTCAAAGCACCCAAGTCTGATACAAGTCTCAAGTTGTTGAAGGATGTCTAAAGTCAAGTTACAACTCATTGTGTGTGTGACTTAAGCGCGATTCGAGTCTCAGACCCGAGTCCCCATGGATTCTATTAATTAATAATACTCAAAACAAGAAACACCAACTAAAGCAATAAGAGAACAAGAGCACATACCTGTGGGACGGAATAGGGTTTTATATGTGTTTCTCTCTCAGTCATAATACATTTTTGAATGGTATCTCCATACTCAGAGGCATGTTTTTATTACAATAAAGTGTTTTCTCTGAATCCACAACCATTTCATTCACACTCAGATATCAGCAGATCATTCACGCCACTAGTCACACATTGTGTACATTAACTATATGGCTTAGTTTCAGAAAGACAGGAGCCTTGTTCATATGTAGAGGGGGAATTTTTGTGTTTTGACATTTCATTCATACATTAACAACCACCTAGGATACCATAATAATCACCAGATACAACACTGGGATGACGTAGCAACCATCAGAGTTAACACAGGAACCAGTTAGCAACAACCCACTGGAATACTAGCTACCTAGTGTGAATGGGCGGAGCCAATGTGGCTGTCAGCTGACTAGGTGGAAACATAAACACCTGGGTTTTTGTGACCTCATATAAACACATAACAGGCTGTACTTTAATTTCCATACATGCACTTCATAAAGTGATTGCTATATTTTTTACCTTTAAAGGGCCCATATCCTGTTTACCTATTCACTAATTTATTGGTCGTTTAATAAATTAAGGTACACTAAAGATTTTAACAGTCTGTTTTTGACGTGTACCTTTAAGACTGAAGGAAAAGCAGACTGCCCTGATGTCATAAAAGCAGTCTGGACTTAAACACTCCTTACAACTTCAGCACAAATACATGGGGCTAAAGTACTGTAGGTTGAATGGGTGGATAAATAGAAATGCATTTTTTATCTTAATGGACTGGCAAGAGAATGGGACATTTTCCAACATGCCCAATTTCAAAAAAGTGTTTTCCATGGTATGGATCCTTCGACATTATTTATGTACCACATTATAACTCAAAAAGCAAGGAAATGTTCATGGTGTGTGGTCTTTACAGGTACTCTACATTAAAAGCTGCATTTAAACTGAGCAAACTAGTGAATAACATTATGTTGACTCAATATTGCTAATATTTTTGGTGACAAAGATCTGTAGCCCTGGTGGTGACACGCCCCCCCACATGCAACTCTTGGACCTCAATAATTTAGGCAAATAGGCAAGCTTGTGTATCATGTTTTATGTTTTTATCCGAGATATATATCACATGTCTGCTGAGGTTCTTTTATTTTTTGTTTTTTGCTTTGAAAAGGCCAGTATTGCAATATTAAGCAACAAATAAACATGTTTACTTCATGAACTGGAAGGACAAAGGCTGGAACGTGCAACACCCCCCCTCCATTTGCGTATTATTCATATTCATATTCATAAGTATGCAAGCTCTAGGGGCTAGAGAGAACGGGTGCTTGGACCCCGTGACCGGAGAAAGGTTACAGTGGGCCTCCAGAAGCTCTGGCAGCGTGTGCGTAAAAAGCCAAAATATGTAGATCAGTGTGGAGGTCCTTAAAGGCAGGCGTCGATGTTTATAAAGGTCAATGTATAGCTAATACCTCTGAACGCGCCGCTAATTTTGGATTACGATTGCGCTTGGGGACGACTTTCCAACTAAACAGGTTACCGTACCTTTAAGACTAATATGTAAATGAACTTTGTTCTGACCTCTGTATTGCTGTGCGTTCGAAAAAAGCAGTCCAGGCAATAACATCAGCTCGAATGGGGTGGAGCTAAACTGCTGTAGGCGTGAATGTGTACGCGAATGTGTTCGTTTTTGCGAGATCAAAGAAGCCCTTTTTTTCAAATCAGGACCTTTCCACTGCCTAATTTCTACACGTGGATCATATGAATGGTGGTAACTTGAATGTTTATGAACTATATGAAACTCATTCTGTGAATAGGGGGTCTTTATTATGCAAATTTTATGTATGTATTCAAGAGGAACGCAATATTATATATAAACTTTCACAAAGGTCACATTTCATATAATTTTTTTTCTCGAATAAGAAGCAATTGTGCATCATAGGACATGTGCTGAGATGAGTATGAGAGCGTATCTTGGTGAGATGGATGCGTGGTTTGTGCCACACAGGCTAAAAGGACCTGTCCGGCTCCCCTTGGGGAACAGAACACATAAATAGGTTTGGTCCTGTCTCTTGCTTGAGCGACTCAAGTGTGTGTGTGTGTGTGTGTGTGTAAATGTGTGTGTGTGTAAGTGTGTGTACAGTGTGCGGCTCCCCTGCAGCAGTGTGTAATAAGCGGTACGTCCCATGTTGGGGCGCAGAGCGAAAGAAAGAGAGAGTATGAGAGAGAGATAGAGAGAGAGGGGAAATGGATTAGGTGAGGGGTATTGCAAGACACAATGGCAATGATGTGTTAAAAATCTGCCCCCTGGCTCTCTCTCTCTCTCTCTCTCTCTCTCTCTCTCCATATTATTCAGAGCCTCTCGGTAGCTTGTTGTTCTCTCTCTCTCTCTCTCTCTCTCTCTCTCCCTCCCTCTATTTGTCCATAGCCCTGAGCGGTGGATCTCCCCCGTTCGGCAACTCTGTCAATAAGGATACATCAGCAGAGTATCTGCATGCTCCCTCTCTTTCTCTGCCTCTCATTCTCTCTTTCTCTATATCCTTCTCCACACAGCCAGGGGGTTCCATTAGTCCGACCACCTGCTGTGGCCCCCTCATGCCTCTCTCTTTGCGCAGATCTCAGAGCGAGCCCCCTCCAAACTGCGCTCCCTGTCTCTCGGCCCTCGTTCCTCGCATCGCTTGCTCCCTCTACCCTTCGCCCTCCGTCCTCCCGCCTCTTCCTTCCTTGGTTCCGGTTTGTTTTCCTTCAGCCTGACGTGGATTCCCCCCGTCTGCCTGTTCTCCCCTCCGGTGTCCCCTATGTCTCTCGGCTGGTCCACAAGGAGGGACAGGGAAATTGTGTGTTTGGATGTGAGAGCAAGAGAGGAGCTCCTGCTTCTGTCCCCAGCACCCAACCCCCTCCACCTCCACCTCCACCCGAACCCCCCCCATCCCCAAAACCACCCGTCCCTCTCCCCTCGGACTCGCCGGGTGAGCGAAGACAAGGCGACGCGCTGCAATTACTTTAATTGGTTGTGACTTCTTCATTTACATGACAAGTGTGTGCACATCCTGGGAAACAACGGTCTGTTTCTCCAGCAGAAGAGGGCCTTGGGCCAGCGTGGGACATTGACGCTGGGGTTCCAGGACTCAGGGGGCACCGCAGAGGGGGGATGGGCACAGGAGGAGATGGACACAGCTGCCAAACCATTTCACTCCAGCTTAGGCTTGGCTAGCCCAGTCTGGTACAGCTAAGCCTGGTCTAGCCTAGCACAACTAACACCCAAACCTGCCTCGTTTAAACTAATATAAATAATTTTTTGCTAAACTGTCCTTCAAACTCTTTCATACAGTAAACACAGGTTTCATGTGGACATTACAGGCCCTGGTGCTTCAGCTGTTTTTTACACATGGGACAGTCCGATATCCTACTAGCAGTTTTGAGAAGCTTTCGGCTTTTGTACATAAAATCTATTCATGGTGGAGGGATACATGCAGGTCATTGTGAGGCAAAATAGTCCCCAAAAACATGGTTTCTTTTCAGATTTACCACTATTTTACCATCCTCAACATTCCATGTAGTACTATAGAGCAGTGGTCCCCAAACTCCGGGCCGTGGACCCGTACCAGGCTGTGGGTCATGTAGTTCGCGGATGTTACTCGTGTTCTGTTGTCGGCTCGTTATGGAAACGCTGTTAATAAAGCTGTGAGTACACACTGGATTTACGTTTATTATTATATTTTAAAGATACTCCATTATTATATTTTTAAAATATCCCCATTTTTATGCGGATCATTTATTTGTATATATACGTATATTTATCTGCTGCTCCTTAAAGGCCGCGCCGCGAACATAGTTTCTGATATTAAACCGGTCCGTGACCACATAACAGTTGGGGACCGCTGCTATAGAGCACTCAGATAATAAGAATTTACTCATTTATATAACTTCATAATAAGAATGAATTACATTTCACTCTAATTATAGTGCATATGGCACATAACTAGTGTATCTGGGCACTTAAATAGTAACTTTAATTAAACAATTTAGCCTTTTTGCAGTATTTAATACGCTGTAATGTTATAAAGCACATGTATATTGTTTTGTCCTTTTGGCTGTCAGCACAACGCACTGCACTTTAGTCCCCCAAGACCAAGCAAGTTTAATCAAACCAGTAAAAAAGGTCAACGTAAAATTTTAAGGCAACTTTTGTCTAAAGGGCAATTTGCAATGAGATTAAAAAAGTTTTTTTTTTTTCCTGACCTATTTATTTATTTGTTTGTTTTTAGTTTCTTGGCCTCTTAACTCCTGTGCAAAACCAAACATCATCTGGCTGTGTTTGGTGAAGGAGGAAACCTGTGCAAACCGAATTCTTACCTGTCCAGGAACTCCCAGTCCTCTCCTCCCCAGCGGTCCTTAAACTCCTCGGTGTTCATCCCACCAATCTTGTCAAAATCGGATTTATAAATGCCAAACAAGCCGAAGCCGTTGACCTCCCAGTAGCCTGTAATTGTAAAAGAGTATGTATTGACCACTCCTTATCTGTACTGGTGGATTTGGGTTTATTTTGCAAAACATTTTCATGCGCCCTCCACTAATCAGCGCCTGGTTGACCTGTGTTTTTAAATCCAGATGTGCATTCAGGCAAGCATATCCTTAATGGACTGGGTCTCTTTATGTGTTCAGTAGTATATGCTGTGTTGAGACAATCACGTTTTATCCCTGTTATGTTTAAAGTGTTTTGATATTATGTAACCAAAATCAGAACTCAATATTAGTTGTGTTTTTATCCATCAACACTACTCTCCTTGGCCTGCAGGTGGAGCCATTGGGCTGACCTTAACTAGACCCACCCAACTTTCATGACTGTGTGGGACCCCTCAGGTTCTGAACCCCTCATGAAGAGAGTCCATGTTTACCATTTGGCTGCAAAGGTGAGCTTCCGCAGTCCAGTCTCATGACAATGGGGGCGAAGGCCAGCCTGCCCTCCACACAGTGCTTCCTGATGCTCTCCAGGATGCTCATGGGGAAGTGAATGTGCAGGTCACACAGGAACACTATACTGTGTCTGTCCTGAAGAGTAGATCCCATCAAAAAGAGCGATTCAACCGAACGGTTTAAGAGCAACACAGTTATTTCTTCTGCCATGCACTTACCTTTATGGTGTCTACACCCATCTGGAGTCCAGAGGATCTCTCAAAGTTGCCTTCTCGCCTCAGATACTCATACCTACACACACAGGCACAGAGGGACCAGGGTGACCGCTGGAAAGAAGCAGTTTTCACACCTTTTCTTTGAGGTCACAAGTCACAAGTGAATTCCGGACATGGTCCAGGTCCAGGCCATAAAACAGACCTGTTTACTAAAACCTCATCTGAAGATAAAGCTAAAAATGTGTTTCATTCTAACTGGCATGACAAACTGGGTCCCTGTATGGACCTTTTAAAAAAAGTAGTGTGGCAGATTTACATATGTTCTACTTTCGCCTCCGAGTGTAATTTGTTTCTTTAGTTTTACAGATAACTTAGACATGTAATGCACACAGATATGGCATACTTTTCTACCATTAACCATATTATTATTATTATTATTATTTACATTTACGGCATTTAGCAGGCGCTTTTTTATCCAAAGCGACTTCCATTCCCTACCTACAGGGGGCAGTCTCTCCCTGGAGCAACTTGGGGTTAAGGGTCTTGCTCAGGGACCCAGTGGTGCTGAAGGCAGGATTCGAACCTGTGACCTCTTGGTCCGGAGGCAAGTATCCTACCCACTGAGCTACCGCCACTATTGTTACTATTATTATTATTATTATTATTATTATTATTATTATTATTATTGGTAATCAGCTCTAAGTAAATAAGCCTGGCTGTGAGGAGTGGCACTAAAGCAGTGTTTGAACGCGCTTAGCATGCAGGTGCTAACCTCAGAACTTGACAAATTGTGGCTCGGCATGGAGTTTGGCATGAAGTTCCCGCGTGGCTTTGTGGGCACGCAGATGGCTATGTGGGGGCCTGTGTAAGTAGGCCTGAGCATGCAGCCACTCACCTGGGCACTGTGCTGTCCCTCAGGGCCTGTTCCACATCCATATCTTCACTTTCAAAGTCCACGATTATAATGCTGAAGTTGTCATCCTTGGTCTCTCGGTGGAGGAGCTCCATGTCGAAGATGAACTGCTGGACCCAGCGAGCCTGGTTCTTCACTGCCAGAGACAGAGCCCACGTCTCATACTGTCTACTGTGTTTAGTTATATTACACTTTTTTTTAATAGGTAAACTATAAGGACAAAAGTATTGGGACACCTGCCCATTAGACCAACAGGGACTAAAATGACACTGCATTCAAATACATAGACTTTAATATGGACCCACGTTTGGAGCTAACAGTTTCTACTCTTCTTGGAAGTCTTTCCACAAGATTTCTGTGGAAATTTGTGCCCCTTCATTCTGTAGTGCATTTATGAGGTCAGACACTGATGTTGGACGAGAAGGTCTGTTTCACGATCTCTGCTGTAGTTCATCCCAAAGATGCCGGACAGGGGCTGATGTCAGGGGGCCAGTCATGTTCCTTTACACTGAACTCCAACCGCGTCTTTATGGAGCTCGCTGTGTTCACTAGTGCACAGTCATGCTGGAATAGAAAAGGGACCACGCTGTGTCCAAAAAGTTGAAAGCATGGCGTTGTCCAAAATGTCTTGGTCTGCTGAAGATTGTCCTTCACCGGAAATAAGAGGCCTAACCCAGACCCTGGAAAACAGGTGTGTCCCGATACTTTTGTCCAAATATTGTATGTAGCATAGCCAAAGGGGGACCAACTCCATATTAAAGTGTATGCGTTTGAATACATTAAAGTCTCTGTTGGTGTAATGGTCAGGTGTCCCAGTACTTTTGTCCATATAGTGCATACAGTTAACATGAAGCTAACGTATTACATGTTAGCCATATTAGCTTCTTAGCTCAAATCCTAACGATGCAAATTTAGGACACGTAAAGGGGTAAAGGGGGACAACTGATGTCCACTGGACTATTCTTTTTCATTTGCAACATGAATTATTAAACTTATTAATCAAAACTGAATCTCTAAACTGTGGCTTTAGCATTTGCTTGGCATGTCAGAAATAAAGACGCAGTACCTGGTACTACGAAGTGCACCATGACGTCTTGCCTCCACTGGAGCATGGTCGGCTGGCAGAGGAGGGGTCTGGGCCAGTGGCTTCCCCATGAAGTGGAGGCCCGGGACTGCGCACTGGAGCTGCTGCTGCTGCTGCTGGGTGGAGAGGGTTTAGAGGGGGCAGTCGGGGCAGAAGGAGTGGACCCCTCCCGGCTCCCCACGCCATCATCCAGCCTGCTGTGGTGGAGAAGGAGGTAGATGTACTCGGACAGACGCACCACTCGTTTCCCTCCCTCCATCAGCTCGAGCTCCACCAGATAGCGGCTCCCGCGGGCCGAATCCCGTCGCTTCTCCACATTTACGATATGGAGGAGGGTATAGATCCTGACAGGCGAAGAACAGAAAACTGATTTGTACGCAGCAAGCACCGGTCCCCATCCCCCCCAAGTTCTTTAATGTGTGGAAGAGTCAGAAGATACGACGCTGCCTCTCGTAATAATAATGCTAGATGGGCCTCCCGCTGAGAGGAGCTGCTGTGGGTAAACAGCGAGGGAATACACACCGCCGTGGTAATGGGTTTAGAATTAAGACCCAACTCTATATCTGTGCTGCAGACCCAGCAGGAGGGAGCCTCTCCTCCCAGCATTCACACCAAAAATCACAGAGAGTGCTGTCGGGAGAAAACCAGCAATAGGCATATGATGAATAAACTCCTCCAGTAGTTTTTGAACTGCTTTCGAGTAAACACAGGCAGCCTAGCAGCGAAGCCCTGATAAAGTCATATTTGACATTGATCTCAACCAAAGCTGCTGTCAATACTGAGTCCTGACTCAATACTAGTGTTTATGTCAGTAATACAGTTTGTATGATGTATATTAAAGCCAATTTAGGTAAGATACAGCTCTGGACACTGCAATTTATTTTGAAACCAGCATCGCTCTGTTACATTCCAACACAAGCACCTCATTCTGATGTTTGATCGATAATCACCAGAATCAAATCTTATTTAATGAGAAAAAGTACAAAAACACTGCTGTAATCGACACTCTCCTCTCACAAGGTGACCAGTTAGATGCCAGAATGCTACGAGAAGTATGTCAGAGGTAATCATAGCCATTTTAAGAGTTTAAGAGCGAACAGAAGATTTGCTTCTGTGAATTATTCAGGTTCTGTAAACGCTGCATCATTTTTCTTATTCTGATAGATTGTCATTTCCTTTAAAATGACGCTTTAAAGAATGATATTTGAATTTTCTTAATGGCAAAGCTGCTCAGTTCAGCTATAAAAGATAACATTTTTGTAGCGGTCTCGTATTTTTCTCGACAAAAGGACTTATTTTCGAACGTGAATCACAGCATTCCTAGCTTAAAAAGTGACCAATCGTCTCTCAGTAGCGGCAGACGTACTGCAAGTATGTTGCTCTTACTTGCTTTTTCAGTGCATTTTGCTGCTGCATCTGTCTTACGCTGCTAATGTTCTGTTTCACTGTGTTTAAAAGATACTCGACTTCTAAAATAGCACCTATAATAGAAGCCTATGGGCAGTTGCTTATTACTGTTACACTCTAATAAGCAGACAGGCACCCTGAGGGCCTTCTACACCTTCAGAAAAGGCCTAATGGTTTTTGGGAACTAAAAAAAAAAACATACATGTTTGAAGCGAAGGCCAAATGTTTCACTATGTAATTAGGAACTGAGAACAATCAACCGATCTTGTGATAACCCCATCTATCATCAAGCGCTGATGGTAAAGTAGCTCAGAATCCACCTTGATACTGTTTTAATTGGAAATGCATCACTGTACAGAAGGGAGATGCGTAAGGGGCCGTTCACGTATCGCGTCTTTTGCGCGCTCAAGTCCATTATTTCAAATGTAGACGCGCGGCAGCCGCGCT
>JBBPDB010000040.1:1125327-1136762 GCA_037974465.1 Brachypetersius altus
AGCAGTGTTTTATACTTTTCCTCATTAAATAAGATGGGATTCAGCTGATCACTGATCAGTCCCTCATAAAGCAGAGTCAGGTGTTTGTGGAGGAGTTTAACAGACACTGGACTGGAACGGGTTCACACTCAGAGAGATGCTGATTTAACAACAAATTATTGTAGTCTTAGTCTTATTTTATTCTGTAGTGGTAGTGTGTATTTGCTAATAAACAATTGTTTAGATTATCAGGGCCAAGCTTCTGACCAATCAGGGACAACCTGATTGTTTCGAATTTGTTGATCAGCCTGTTCTGCTCAACAAATATGTGTTGGTGATGAGCAGAGCACCGCTCCCTCCACGGATCCAATCCAGCGTCCACCACATCCACCAGTAAGGAACCAGCATTGTATCGGTTCTCCAGATTCATCCTTAGTACCACTAGCTTCCTATACAAACTATAATACTGTAAAAATACTCCAGATGTTTGAAGTGCTGTAAAAAAAAACTCAGTCCAATTACACCTCCCTGCCATGCTGTTTGCTTGTACGAGTCGTGTGAGGAAAATTGGTCGCAACATCAAATTTTTGAGTAAATAGATCACCAGCATCCATTTGGTACAGTTTAAAATTGAACAGAGTACACTTTGGAAAGCATGGCTGTATACAACCACTGCCTCTATCAACTTTATTCATCAAGTCTTTAAGAATCATGATAATATGTTTTGCCATATTACTCATCACCAATTCAAGCTGGTGAGGAGTGAAGGATGCTGGCTTGTATAGACTACTGGCTGGGAGGGATGGGCCGTCTTTATTTTGGACGTAATGTGACAGCTCGCGTCTGCTTCAGCACCCTGGACAGCGCTAGCGTGAGGCTGCAGAGCATCCGACTACACCGTCTAACCCTGGGGTAACAGCGAAAGCCATCGTAAAACGAGTTAACCATAGCATCTGTTGGGTTGAACATGCTTTAAACTGCTTGAAAGTTCTCTAAGTACGAGCGGTTCTTGTCCTAGAGAAACTCTAGCCATTCACGTCAGATCAGATTAGTCCTTTTTGTTTCGAGGACTATTTATCTGCCTACACTCTAGATTCTGTGCCCTTCTCTCTGTCCTTTCCTCTAAGACGAAGTCTGAGTCTGCTTCTATCTTTTTCTCACTTTCTGCAACTAAAATATGACAGGCGCACTCAAAGATGAGGGAACAAGGCCACACACACACACACACACACACACACGCAACAGAAGACATAAAGGAATGCCGTCATTCAGCGAGCCAAAGACGGAGGAGTTTTTCAAGCTTTTCAAAAAACTCAGTCTGGCACAAACTAAAACGCTCTTGGGATGAATTAGGACTTCACCTGTGTTCTGCCTAGCCATTTAATTCAGGGCAAAGCACAGAGCTTTTTATGTATGTAACATCTCAAACCCTTTTTTCCACATACAGACTTCAATTTGGCGAGCACAAAGGGAAGGAGAAAGCGGGGAAAAAAACCTTGCACTGATGGAATCTAACAAAGAGGCTTATGTAATGACATTAGATAACCAAGGCAGCTTTCTCGCGTCTTTCTTGTCAAGTACCGTTTTGACGTGCCACCTACATGGTCATCACAACAAACATCTTCTTGCCTGTCTGTGTATGAAGGGCATGTCGCAGATAAACTGTCAGCATAATGATTGGAGGACCACACTGGTCTAGCATGCTTACATGGCTAACACTGAAACAAAAAACACTGAAGGCAGAAGCCACTTAAATTTAAAGTAATTGTAGTCGGACCCTTCACACCTGTGGAATGTTGCTGTATGCAGGGGTTGACATAAGCAGTATGCAAGCAAGAATCGGCGTATGTGGTATGACAAATGCGCACCAGTTTTCAGTCTTCGGTGTAAAATACGAACCTAAACTGAGGAAATTTATACCGGATCTCTAAGTACCACCACTCAGGAACGGAAAACCTTACAAAGAAAATAATGACGTTTAAAAATATGGTTCCTGCCGGAGCCTCACTTCTGCACCAATCAAAATTCAGTCAGAGCAGGGCTGATGTCAGCTGGTGGAGGTAGCTCAGTGGGTAGGATACTTGGCTCCAGACCAAGAGGTCATGGGTTTGAATCCTACCTTCAGCACCACCACTGGGTCCCTGAGCAAGACCCTTAAACCCAAGTTGCTCCAGAGAGACTGCCCCCTTTAGTTAGAGAATGGAAGTGGATAAAAGTGTCTGATAAATACCATAAATGTAAATGTAAATGAAGTATTGGGGACTATAAGCGCAGTTAGCGCACTCGGATATGGCGGGCCAGGTGAATTAGGCATGTTGGTGATTCTCTTGGCATGAGTGACTTGTGTCCTTGAACAAACCCACCAAGTAAGCCGTGCTGGCTTCCTGCTTAGCCATGATGGCGGAGCTCTGGAAGAGGAGGTCAGTCTTAAAATTAGTGTTGCTTTCGTCAGTGATAATAATGACTAAATATTGTCGTTAATGAACATTTATCACGTGACAAAAATGAGACGAGACGCAATGTAAACACTGGTCATGTGATGATAACTATAACAAAATATATCGTGCAATATTGTTGACGAAAAGAACGATTCTAAATGTGGCCAAACGATGCCAAAATGTGTTCATTTTCGTTGACTAAAACGAGATGAGACGTATTTCCTGTATGATAGGAAGGAGAGAGAAAAGTATTGGGACAACCTTAGAGTTGAATAGTATTACATCCCAATACTTTTGTCCCTTGAGTGGCACTGTGAATTAAATTTATTTGGAGTGGACAAAAGTGCCAGGGAGAGAAAAATCAGTCACACACACAGGTTTCTGTGTATCTGAAATTTGAACAAATATTTTAATAGGCCAGCAAACTCTACTTTCTCTCTTAAGACATCATAGTAGGTCTAGTCCAGTCAAGTAAACTAATCCGTAAGTTTTTGTTCAGTGTTTTTATCATGATCAGTATCTCTTCATTGGAAACTGTAAAAGCAGAGGAACATACGTATTGAATAGACAGTCAAGTCTCAGAATTACAGGAATATGTTTTCCTCTCAGTTTTAAGTACAAATCAGTGTCTTTCAAATATTATGATTTTATACTACTGAATGCTTGAATGAACTGAAAATAAAAACATTAACACATTAAAGTAAGCCTAGATTTTATACACTACTCATTTTTCTAAGACCTCCATAATGAATATTGGAGTCCTTACAGACATATCATAGAGATGTATAGAACGTGAAAGTAAAAAAAACAAAACAACAACAGACGTGTGCATTTCCACACTCTTGAGTATATTATCCTTGGTGAATTCATTGCCTAAATCAGCCATGATGTATAATATTTTAATTTTTTAACTTTATTATTTTCTATGTCCAGGCAGTATTTGTTCAGCTCCATCAGTTTCCATCACTGTGGTTCTTGAGCGCAGTAATAAACAGCAGTGTCCTCTTCTCTCAGACTCACTGCCTCTAAGAACTGTGTACTTGTGGAAATGTCCTCAGACAGAATGAAGTGATCCTTCTTGGAATCTGCATATGTGGGTTCATCAGTTGAACCTGAGTTCACATATTCAATCCGTTCCAGAGCTTTTCCTGGTTTCTGCCGTATCCAGTGCATGTAGTAGCGGGTCATGTCATATCCAGAAATCTTACAGAAAATCTTCACACTTTCTGCAGGTTTCTTCACTTGAGGTGGAGACTGGTCCATCCTGATCTCCTGACCTGTAAGGCCTTAATGAAAAACACACAACACAACAACAAATTAAGAAATGAAATGAATCAAATAGAATAATCCCATAATGCAAACTGGTTATCTTAAATCAAACCGTTTATATGTAACTACATGAAATGCTCATGAGAAATTACATTGTATGGACCCTAAGATGAAAAAAATGATGCTTAGAGTCCTCATTCCAAACTTCAAGCTTCCACAGTAAAGTTTACAGCAAATCCTAATGTGGATAATGTGGTTTATAGTGTAATGTGGTATTATAAATAGATGGTGGGTTAACATTTACATACTCTTCCCTCTAGTGGTCTAGTGTCATTCAAATTCTCAACAAAAAAAAAGCAGAACATGATGTTTTCGAGCTATTCATGAAACTATGAAGTTTCTCTGTTTGCACTTTTTATTACTTTCATTCCCTTGTATCCACACAGACACAGTTATATCAAACTTACCACATTTTTTGTGTCTTCATAGCTATTGCAAAATTTGAACAAATTTTAAGCTCTTTGTACTTTGTGTGTTTAAATGGATATTTGTTACTTTGCATAGTCTGCCCTCCTCTGGCATCTGTATGTGCTTTTAGGTTTTTAGATTTAATAATCAAACTTCAGGTACACAATGTATTTCACTTTGCGTGTAATATATAATATAAGATTATTTCATCAATATGTTTTCCATTTGTTACCATTTTGTTCAAACTTAGCGATTGGCTATAGAGCTGACATCATACATTTTTTTTTAAATATCATGTACCATGGCTGTGTATTTAGGCTGTTGACACAATCTGTAACAGTCGACCACAGAGATAGGCTGTATTCTGGTAAATAGGCATATTATTTAAATACTATTAAAAACATGCACGACTAACTTTATTGTAAGTTTAGACTGGTCCATTCTGGTCTCCTGAACAAAAGTAGAATACTATTCATCTCAAAGTTGCACTTGAATCTAATAATTAATATACAACTACATTGCACAACCATGATTATATGTAGGTATAATAATACTAATACTACTACTAATAATACTGCTAATAATAATGCTACTACTTCTAAAAATGATAATATTGTATTCATAGAGCACCTTTCATATATTTGAATGCAGCTCAAGGTGCTTTACAAAAAGCACATTAAGATGGCAACAAAATAAGGGGCAGAAAAATAAGCGATAAACAGTATTAACATTCAAATATGAAAATTAAATAAGAAATAATGAAGGAGGCACAAAAAGACATGTCAACCAACATAAAAAGGATACTCACAAGACAAGAACACAATTATTCAACAGACAATACCCCCAGAAGTAAAAGAAGTAAAATCTGTAAATATAAAACAGAGGCAACTAACTAAAAGCAAGGGTATTAAAGTATGTTTTCACTTGTTTTTTTTTTATATTGAGGGAGGAGGCATGGTGGATATCTTTGGGCAACTTAATCCATAAAAGTTTTCTATTGGAATGTTTAACATGCCAAAACCTGATGATCTTCAGGATTGATTTGGAACATACTTGGTCAGACACTCTGAAATATATGATGCTGCTTGTCCATTTAAAGCTTTAAAAACTAACAAAAGAATTTTCTTTTTACATCTAATAGAAACTGGTATCCAGTGTAGTTCTATAGAGGTAATGTTCTGGTGCTAATTATGTGCAGATCAGGCATAAATAATAATAGAAATGATCACCAAAATGTTTTGATACAAGGATAAAAAAGTAAAGTAAGAGTAGCATGTACTGCTTATTTTGTTGATGATGAATGTCTTATTCACTAAGGAAGTGTTTACAGCTCAGTCCCATCTGGACAGTATGACTGTGTTTGATCAGGTTTTAATACGGGGCTGTAGCCTTTCTGTGTCAGTGTGACTCTCGTGCACAATAATAAACAGCCGTGTCTTCAGCTTTCAGACTCTTCACCTGCAGGTACAGCATGTTCTTACTGGTGTCTTTGGTGATGGAAAACTGGCCCTGCAGTGACTGGGCGAATATAGTGCCAGTGCCACTGTCAATGCGGCCGATCCATTCAAGCCCTTTTCCAGGTTTCTGACGGATCCAGTGCAACCAGCTAAGGGGAAGTCCAGAAACAGAACAGGACAAAGTGACTGAAGTTCCAGGTTTCTCCACTACAGACTCAGAGGAGGTCAATGATTGTCCATGAGTATCTGCAAAATAAATGAATGAAAGAATGCATTTATACATGTGTACGATTACTAAAATTAAAAAGTAAAATACAAAATAAAAGTCAGACACTTACATGAAATTAGTACCAATAATATACAATAACTTGGGTTGATCTTCCTACTGAAGCTCAGCATGATGTTCTAGTGTGTGTGGACGTGTCTGACAGATGACAGATAACAGGGACACTTAGTAACATGCTTTATATACCTGTCTGTTTTGAATAGGGAGTGTCCAAGCTTTGAATAGGTAAATATCTTAAGTTCGGGTAGTATGACATATGGATGAATAAACATTTCTATTTTAATAATGACGTTTTATGTTCTGAAAAAAAAATAAAACACTTTCTGTGTGCCTGAAAATTATACAGATATTTAAAGAGGCTAGCAAACTTTCTGTCATGGCGGCTGAGAGGAAAGGCACAGCAAGAGGCAGCAGACTTTTCTCGAAATAGTTTCTTTATTACAAAGTTCAAGTGCAGACAAAACCCAACTGAGAGTGTCTCCTTTCTTCGGAGGACCTTCACTCTGCGACGCTCCAGAATTGCTTAAAAAGGCATTGCTTGCTTTCAGAGGTGGACAATGTGCTCACATTCATTACTTAAGTGAAAGTACGAATACCACTGGTCAAATATTACTCCAATACAAGTGAAAGTCATACTGTCAAATTTTTACTTGAGTTAAAGTACTGAAGTACTGTACTTGCTTTTAAAAATACTTTCTTAATTCAGCGCATCATTGCATTATTTGCACATACAATATCTAATGCCTCTGACTAGCTTGTAGAACCTGTATAATTAGGAATTAGTAAAACGTTACAAAGTAATTTGATTATTTTAGTTGTAATTCTAACACCTCCACACAGCGTGGTAGGTGTTCTGACACAAGTTCAGAGGGAAACTGCTGTAAATGCAAATTAGCAAGACGAAAAAGGAAACGAAAGAGGAAGGGTGTGAAGGTTAGCCTTGCATGAGGATGTATACCTGTATCCACACACACACACACACACACACACACACACACAAACAGACGGACTAAATAGGCATTACATGGCCTGGCAGTCTTCTACACCAGTGTGTGTGTTTTGAGTTATGGAGGCTGTGCTTTTTGTTCTAGAGGAGAGTGTGTGGGTGAGAGTTCTGTTACAGCAATATGTCTCTAAATTACGCACTGAAGCACAAAGTCCTTTAAGAATCTCCTTTATTAGAAAAATTGTTATTAGACTGTTAGAGAATAGTAGATAGAAGAAAGATGGTCTGAGCTCATTTCTGCAGTCCTCCATTTTTATACTGTCCTTCCAGAAAGAAGGGGGCCCACAGCCTCCTGGGCCATGAATTATATCTACCTTGTTGCCTGAGTATGTGTGGGTTGCGACACTTGGGAGAACAATCAAATGGTTTAAGGAACTGAGGTCACATGTAGACATGAGGTTAGGTCTAAGATGTGCAATTGTCTTAAACATGTCAGAGTATACAATAAATATATATATAGAAGTTCAACATTAGTTCAATCATGAGGTCAGTCATGAGGTCAATCGTGACTGTCCACCACTGCTTGCTTTAGAGTAAGTTTCCCAGATTAAAAATATTATAGCAACATTTGACACAGTGAGAGTGAGTACTACACTAATTACACTAATCATTAAAATGACAAGGAAAAAAATAAATGCAAAAGAGGAAAATGTCTGTGATTTTGCACTCCTTTTAAGGTTTCTGGCATTTTAATGCTTGAATGAAACCCCAATTGCACTGCTCTGTTACTTTAACAGTGTTTGAATTTGGGTGCAGTGGTCAGACTGATCCTCATGCCTGCACAAGATGAACAAATCATTCTATCAAATTAATGCAGACAACAGAATTGCTTTTATCTTCTTTTTATTGGGTAGCCAGATAATACAATTCAATTTTGCATCAGTCAGCAAATCATTAATAGAAAAATACTTCCCGTCACTGTCATACTCAATAATTGCAACAAATTCCAACCCTTTTCCGGGAGTCTGTCTAATCTAAGCCATCCAGTATCTTCTTTTTTATTGGGTAGCCAGATAATACAACTCAATTTGGCCTCAGTCAGCAAAACATTATAAGATTATGTCTTCATGATAGTCAGAAGACATAATATAGAACTGAATATTATATTATAGAACTGAAAGTGTGTAATTGGTTCTTGCTGCCGAATAAATTTTTGCATGTTGTAAATACAATTTTGATCGTCACCACAATTTTCTTCCTCAGTACCATAATCATTTTGTTCAAGAGATGATAAAAATCTGTTTGGTCTCAGACACATTCGGCCCGCACCTGTGTTGGAGCAGGTATTTGTAAAGGTCTGTAGACTTTCTGTGTCGGTATGAGTCTTGTGCACGGGAATACACACTCTTTCAAACTGATCACCTACAGGCACAGCATGTCTTTAGTGATGGAGAGACTGCGTGAATATATGCTAAATCATATTCAGTATAATATTTCAGAGGAACTGCTCTTGTGAAGTATATTTCTTCTGTATTGATGAAGATGTTGCTTAGTTAGAAACCAAGTCACTGCAAGTAACATTCAAGCATGCAGAAACATTTGTTTGAACAGAAAACTGCAACCAGTCAAGTTTGCTTAAGTGAACAGGTGCAGTTTTTGTTCAGCTCTGTAAGCTGTTCTGTCAGTGTGGTTCTCGAGCACAGTAATACACTGCAGTGTCTTCAGTCTTCAGTTTGCTCATGTGCAGATACACCTGATCCTTGTTGTTGTCTCTGGAGATGGTGAATCTTCCACTGACTGCACTAGAATAGAACTTTCTGTTACTGTTATCTTCAATAATTGCGACAAATTCCAGCCCTTTTCCAGGAGCCTGTCTGATCCAGGCCATCCAGTAGCCATCAAAGTTCAGTCCAGAGGCTGTGCAGGTCAGGGTATGAGATTCTTCAGGTTTGACGACCACTGGGTCCGATTCAGTGAGTGTCTGACTGCAGGAATCTGGAAAACAGGATTAAGCAAAATTAGGCATTTATAAATGTTAAAACACACCACAGAGTTTATTTAAAACATATGTTAAAGCTGGACTAACTTTGAATCAGCATCAATGAAGCAATGCAGATCAATAAGCTGTTCCATGCCATCTCAAAGAGCTGAAAAGAAAGCTCCTTATGTAATTCTGGACAAGCTCCTGATGAGCGATTCATCTGAATGTCAATTTAAAGGGTTGAGTCAAATGTTTAATTTGCATAACCCAACCCTAAAAGGGCATAAATATGGAGAAGTAAAAGATGAAACTAGAAATTCTTCGATATGTCTCACTATGAATGTGATAAGTGAATGCTACAATTGTTGTTACTATTATTATTATTATTATTATTATTATTATTATTATTATTATTATTATTATCAGTAGTAGTAGTAATAGTCTATTATACGATCTATTACTGTCCATTACAGTGCAGGACATATTCATTCATACTTTCATATTCAAAGATCTCAGATGATAAGAATACAGCTCACAGTTCAGTATAAAAGCACTTAAGTTCTGTGTTGGTTTAGTGTGGTTCTGAATAGACAGCCCTCCAATGGCATTCGAGTGAATGAGTAAATTAGTGAAGCAAAGTGACCATTTGTCTTTCGTGAACACACCATAGCTCACAAAAATGTAGTTATGCAGAATATTTTATATGGAGATTATTTTTATAGTGTATGTATATATAAACAAAGTGCTTTTGCTACTTTTAGCAAACTTTCCTTGTGGTTTAATAAGGGTACTTTATTTGCCTGTGCACATTTATGTATATTTATATTTTTGTATATTTAAATATTTCAAGCAGGCTTTTATATGTTCTGTGGCCTGCTGGTGTCAGTGTGATTTTTTTTATACTAAATCATCACATTCAGTGTAATGTTTCAGAGGAACTGATCATGTAAAGTATGTTTCTTTCGTATGGAAGATGTTTGCTTAACTAGAAACCACATGACTGTGAATAAGACATGCACAGAAAACTGCAATCAATCACAATGTTTTTCATGTGTACATAACAATGATATAATGCTGAACCTATATTTGTGAAAAATGACTTCTGCAAGTGAACAGTTTTTGTACAGCATTGAAACCACAAGTGTCACTGTGTGCTCGTCTTGCACAATAATACACTGCAGTGTCTTCAGTCTTCAGTTTGCTCATGTGCAGATACACCTGATCCTTGTTGTTGTCTCTGGAGATGGTGAATCTTCCACTGACTGCACTAGAATAGAACTTATTGTCACTGTCATACTCAATAGTTGCGACAAATTCCAGCCCTTTTCCAGGAGCCTGTCTGATCCAGGCCATCCAGTAGCTATCAAAGTCCAGTCCAGAGGCTGTGCAGGTCAGGGTATGAGATTCTTCAGGTTTGACAACCACTGGGTCAGATTCAGTCAGTGTTTGACTGCAGGAATCTGGAAAACAGGATTAAGCAAATGTAGGTAGTAAGACAATTTAAAACACACCACAGAATTGATTTAAACATAGAAAAAAGCTGAACTAACATTGAATAAGCAATGATACAACAGCGTAAATCAAAAACCTGCCCCATGCCATTTTAATATAATACTGGACAAGCTCCAGATGAGCGATTCATCTGAATCTGTCAGTTTAAAAGACTGAAACACATGTTTAATTTGCATAGCCCAGCCCTAAAAGGGCATAAATACTGAGGAGTAAAAGATAAATGTAGAAATGCTTCAATATTTCTCACAATATTGTTGAAGTGAAGTGATAATAAACATAAATAAATAAATAATAATAATTATAGTAATAACTGTCTTAGAGATATGCTCTGTTCTCATGCACTAACAAAAATGTGTTGAAATTGAGACTTTAAAAATATACCAAACCTTTACTTTTAACAGACAATACAATAAGAACTGTTTCTTATTCACTGCGACAGTCTGGCAATCAATAACATGTGCAATGTTATTTATTTATTTATTGTTGTGGGGCATCAAAAATATCACACATTGATCACACACCACACATCTGATAATTAATTAATAGTTAATTATCACAGAAATTCACAGAGGCAGTTTAACAGATAAGCATGACAGATGTCAAAAAGGTGTAACAAGGAGCATTAAGTATTTACTGCTGATGTTGTTGATGATGAATATCTGGAAGGTTCTATTCCTCACTTAGGAAGTGTTTATGACTCTGTCACATCATTCACAGCACAACTGAGTATTTACAATTTTTTATATTGAATGCTGACATATTGTTAAACAATTGACCAAGTTCAAAAACAGAACATTATACTTTTCATATCTATTGTTTGAAAATACAGTAAATAATGGTTGAATTAATTTTTTTAATGTCAAATTTATGGACATGATGTATGCATCATTTGTAAGATTTTGCTTTAATAAGCACCAACATAATTAATCATACAAAAAGATGTATGTTAATATTACTAAGCATCTTATTTATGTCCAGACCAGGGATAAATAGTAGAAATGAGTACAGACATTTAGAGAGACAACATTCTGTGCTTCAGTGAGACATGGCTGACCCCCACCGTGCCGGACCGTGCCATAACTCCATCGGACTCATTCTC
>JBBPDB010000040.1:1136862-1153135 GCA_037974465.1 Brachypetersius altus
ACAGAACTAATCTGATACTGTTACACACACAGAACTAATCTGATACTGTTACACACAGAACTAATCTGATACTGTTAAACACACAGAACTAATCTTATACTGTTGCACACATAGAACTAATCTGATACTGTTACACACATAGAACTAATCTGATACTTTTACTGCTTTTGTGTTTGTACTTATTCCTATATCAACATTGCTTGCAAAAAGACACTTAATCACACACTGAGAAAAAGACTTTAAACAATTCGCATGGGAATTTGCACAGTACTGTATAGACCTAGACATAAAAGTTTATGAAGGCCCATAAACATTTACAGCTGCTTATTTGGGCTTATGATAGCTGTCATGAAGGGTTTACATAGGTGGTATAATTAATTTAATCAATACTGACCTTCATTAAATCAGGTGGGAGGCCAAAATGCCATCATGTATAAAGAGTGCCCAGTAATGAACATTTTTAAAGCTTATCTACTGAGCAACTTTTGGCTCCAATGAACTTGCGGCAATTAAGTAAAGGAGCTAACAGCTGCCGTCGATGTATTATTCCTCATCACTTATGTGTTACCCAAGCATATTGATCCAGTTCTTCTATTGGATGCCCACTGGGGCGTGACACAAACTCACCACAGCCTCTGAAGAACTGCCCCAGGCCCTTCTTTCTTCTCCTCCAAAACGAATCAACCCTCTCCGTATCGATTAGCATATTCATTAGTAGTCAGACCCACTCGGCTGCTGTAATTCGAGGGTCAGAATCACGACTGGCCCACATACAAGAAGCAGTTTGTATTTTTTAATCTTCTCCTGAGTGACAGACAGAACTAAACAGATGTAAACTAATGACAGCAGGCAGAGAAGCATTGAAAAGGTCATTGATCCAGGCCTTATGAGGTTCAAAGCTGCAGCTATTCAGAGCTAAACAGGGATGCACTGGCCAGGAAGTCAGGTTTATGTGTTTCTGGGCTGGCAGACAGACCAGGTCACCTGTCTCCTCACCTGACAGAATTTTTCCTTGGACACCGAAACATGCAGGAGAAGGGAAAATTAACCCTTCAGCACAGTATCACACAGCTAATGTCTTTCCATTAAAGCAGATGCACCGTAATCCTTACACTCAGATCTGTATGTTTATTCTTTTCAGTGAAAAGAGTTCTACTCTTTTATTTTTTATTTTATTACTGTCTTTTTATAGCTGGAATTCTATACACCTCTTCTACAGTTTTTGGGATATTGGCATTCCTAAACATCCTTTAACATCTTGTGAAGTGCGTGTGTAATACATTTATGACATTCAGCAGACGTTCTTATCCAGAGCGTTCATCAGTGCTTAAGCAGTCTACATCTGTTCTTCATACCGGGGGAGCAGTGGGGACGGAATTCAGCTTAAGGGTTCCTCAGTGGTGCCACTAGCAGTCTTGGTCTTTCTGACCACAGGATGAACGCCCTAACCACTAGGCCACTAGACTCTTCATGTTTTTCTGTGGTGATACTTAGGGTTAGACCTTAACTACAAATGCTCCCATCCTAAGATTAATGGTATGCCTAAAAGTAACACAATGGTCTTTTTAAAAATAACACAATACTCCTTTCAAATAAAATTCAATTTCTAAAAAATAAAACAAAGGTCTTGCTAAAAACAAACGTGCCTTTTCTAAAAACAACAACAAAAATGTGCTGTATTTTGAAGTCCAGTCCTGGAGCCAAAGAAGAAACAAACAGTGAAGAGACAGTGTGTGTGTGTGTGAGTGTGTGTGTGAGAGAGAGAGAGAGAGAGAGAGAGAGAGCAGCTGCCATCTTGGGTTAGGAGAACGTTGTTGACCGTTTTCAAGGTGAGGTGTGTACAGAAAAGATGAAGGTCAAGGTATACTTAAGCTCCTGGGCACAGGGGCTGTCACTTTCCACCCAGGACGCTCTGAGAGAGCAGAGCAGGAGAGGACATACACACACATACACATACACATACACACACACACACACACACACACACACACACACACACACACACACACACAACATGAATGCATTTGCATGAAAATGCTCAGATACATGTGAAGCAACACAGATGCACTGATGCAGACATACAATTGCCCACCTTTTAACATTATTTCAGCTTCCATTCATTCTAGTCTGTGGTGATGTTTCTCCTTGTAAACTCCTCAGAGGTAATCTGCACCCAAATTCATCTAGATGGTGGTTTACATTCATCAGCCCATAAAACCTTCCTGCACCTCTCAGTGTGGATGCTCTAGAGCAGAACTCCTTTTCCATGTCTTAGCTCGATAACAGCTTTTTATTTAACTTAGCTTTTCATTTATTTTCATTACATTTCTACCTTTGCCTCTTTACAGTTAGTCAATTTATAGCTCCAGCAGTTACAACCAAAGTTTTCAATTGGTGCTGCTGGTCTTCAGGTTCTAGATAACAGCATGTGTGTGGAGCTTTCAGCAGTCCGTCTAGAACACATGTAGTGTTAGTTCCCTTTCTTCGATACAGTGCACGTCACAATAAGAAATTAATATTTAAATCATTGGCTGTTCAGTGCAGGGGCATAACAGGGGCCCTTGCGCACGCTGGACCATATCTAGAACCACGTATGCCTGTGGAGTCTTAAAGGGGTCAGAGCTGAATTGATGGCAAAACCTGATTTGATGGTTTTGACTGATTACTTGATTGGTTTTGACTGAAAATTAAATTAACAAAATGTTGGTCTCTGTCTTTCTTAATAACACCTATGAAAATCTATGTAGTTTTTTTAATAGTGCTGATATGAAAAAAGCAAAAACCTAAATACATATGCATACAGTTATGCATAAAAATTCAGTACCTCCAACTCAGCTGTGGAGGAAGAGGACAGTTCGGAGAAACTTTCCCTCAGGGTACGTCTGTGATTAAAGACATGCAGCATTGAATCAGTTCTGTTGTGAAAAATCAATGTTGAAAATGAAGTTTTCAGTCACAGTTTATTTCAGTCTGATAATTGTTAAAAAACAGAACATCCCAAAAAGGCATAATGGGCATAATTCAATTCTTGAGAAAAAAGTGGTTTTATTTGAAATAATTTATTGTAGAGAAATGTCTTTCATACAGCGGTGGTTCATAGAGATTAGATGACGCAACATTTCATTTTCCATTTTGGCCATTTTATTTTCTACACAAACCCACAAAGCATAATACAGTACTGTGCAAATGTCTTAGGCACTTAGGCAAATTGTTTGAAGCCATTTCTATCAGCAATGTGTTCCTTTTTGTCAGCAAACACACATGAGAATAAATGCAAATAAAAAAGAAATCAGTAAAAAGGATCAAGGTTTCTTTTTTCTAAAAAGCAATGAATTGATATTTATGGGGTGGTGGTGGCATAGTGGGTAGGATATTTGCCTCTGGACCAAGAGGTCATGGGTTAGAATCCTATCTTCAGCACAATCACCGGGTCCCTGAGCAAGACCCTTAACCCCAGGTTTGTCACGGTGAAAGGCAGAACGTACAGTGAACTGAGCCAATGTGTAGCGTGGTGGAAGAACTCGGACGTGAGAGCATTGTCCGGACTGTCCGGCGATGCTCCACAGTCAGCGGCACCGGCAGACCAACTGTTGGGCGGACGGTACATCAACCTCCGGCTCCTGGTGGTTGAACATCGGACCCTCTCATACAACCCCCAGCGGAGAGGAGCGACAATGATGTTGGATGGCAGGACAGGCGCGCAATCCATCCAGGGACTCCTGGACCTGGCATGAGAGGGCGTCAGCCTTGGTGTTTTTGGACCCCGGACGGTAGGAGATCTTGAAGTTGAATTGTTCGAAGAACACAGCCCACCGTGCCTGCCTGGGATTGTAAATCTTGACTTGGCGGAGAGTGATGAGGTTCTGGTGGTACATCCAGACGGTGAATGGGTCACTGCTGCCCTGGAGCCAATGACACCATTCCTCCAGGGCTCACTTGATGGCAAGCAACTCATGGTCCCGCACCCCATACTGTCGCTGCGTGGGATTGAATTTCCTGGAGAAGAAACAGCATGGGCGTTGTTTCCTATCTGGACCTTGCTGTGAGAGGATCGCTCCTATGCCCACATCGGAGGCGTCCACCTCAACAACGCATGGTCGCTCCTGGTCCGGATGAATGAGAAATGGTGCTGTGGTGAAGAGTTGACAGAGACGATGGAAGGCGATGGCAGCTGAGTCGAGATGGAATGGTCCGGTCTTGGGTTTGGTGAGGGCAGTAAGAGGCGCCGCAACTGAACTGAAGCCCCGGATTAATCGCCAATAGAAATTTGCGAACCCCAGAAAATGTTGCAGCTGTCTAAGCGATGTGGGTAGGGACCACGATCACACAGCCTCCAGCTTCTGAGGATCCATGGCTACCCCCTGGGAGGAGATGATGAAACCAAGGAAGGTAGTGGAGTGCTGGTGGAAAGCACACTTTTCCAACTTGCAGAACAGTTGATGGGCCAGCAACCTCTTTAATACTGCTCTGACATGCTGGGTGTGTTCCTCTTTGGTCTTGGAATAGATCAGGATGTCGTCTAGGTAGGCGAACGCCCAGCGACCCAGCATGTCACGAAGGACGTCCGAGATGAGTTGTTGGAAGACTGAGGGGCTGTTACATAAGCCGAACGGCATGACGAGGGTCTTGTAGTGGCCAGTGGGGGTTATGAAGGCCGTCTTCCACTTGTCTCCCTCCCTGACACGAACGAGATTGTAAGCGCTCCGGAGATCCAGTTTGGTGAAGATGGATGCGCCAGAGAGGGAGTCCAGGGCGGTGTTGATGAGAGGAAGCGGATGACGGTTCTTGATGGTGATGTTGTTGAGCCCCCGATAGTCGACACAAGGACGGAGGCCCCCGTCTTTCTTCTTCACGAAAAAGAACCCCGCGGCCGCAGGAGAGGTGGATGGTCGAATAGTGCCCTGTCGAAGGCCATCTTTGATGTAATCATCCATGGCCCGCTGTTCGTCCTTCGACAGGGAGTAGAGGTGGCCGCGGGGTGGTACCAAACCCGGCAGGAGCTCAATGGCCAGGTCGTACGGGCGATGGGGAGGCAATTTGGTGGCCGACTTCTTGCTGAAAACCCCTGCCAGGTCTCGATACGGGACGGGAACGGCCTCCAGGTCAACATCGGAGGCCTCGGACTCCCCCGAGCACGTCCCCTCCGGCGCCGCAGTGCAGAGCTCACTGCAGGTCGGTCCCCATTGTAAGATACGTTGTTGAGACCAGGAAATGAGAGGGTCGTGACGAACCAGCCAGGGCATCCCCAGGTGAAGAGGAGGTGAGGATAGGGAGGTGACCAGGAAGGTGAGGGACTCGGTGTGCTGGTCGATGGAGATGGTGATGGGTTCAGTGCGGAAGTGAATCGGGCTGGTTGACAGGGGACGACTGTCTACGGCTATTACAGAGACCGGAGGAGATAACCCCTCTGTTTTTAAACCCAACTGGGAAGCATAAGCACGATCAATGAAGTTGCCTGCAGCCCCCGAATCCACGAAAGCTGAGGTTCTGATCTGTTTGTGTCCCAGTTGGATCTTTACCTGGACGACCAGTCGGGAAACGCTTAATTGGGTCGGTGGAGGTGTGACCGGGCCAAGTGATCTCCTCCTCTTCTTCACTTGGCCTGCCCGTTTCCCGGACGCAGAGGACAGATCGCCCGGTGGTGATCTGGCGACGCGTAGTATGCGCACAGTCCCTCACATTGGCGTCGCTCTCTCTCTGCGGGTCCCAGGGAGGTGCGTCCTAACTGCATGGGTTCCCCGGCTCCTGAAGAGTGGGCCTCTGAGGCGAGTGGTGGAGCCCGGTGAGCCGGAGCAGTGGGGACGACGAAGGCGGGTTCGGGACCTCTAGTGCGTGGTTTCGGGGTCGATGCGAGACGTAAGTCCACTCGCAAACAGTTGTATCATCCCTTCATACGTCACAGGTAGTTCCCGGGCGGCCAACTCGTGCTTAAGGCGCTGGTTAAGCCCCTCATAATACGCCGTCCTGAGTGCGGCCTCGCTCCAGGTAGTCTGCACGGCGAGCGTGCGAAATTCGGAGGTGTATTGGCTCACCGGGCGGTCTCCTTGGCGAAGATGATACAAACGAGAATCCACCACCACTTCGCTCTCAGGATGTTGAAAGGCGGCCTTCAGCTGGTTGGTAAATTCCCGATAGGAGTGTGCAGCATCACTATCGGCTCTAAGGACCGCTGCAGCCCACTCGGCTGCCTGACCGGTAAGGAGGGAGTTGAGGAGGGCGATCCGGCTCCGATCGGATGGATAGCGAAGGCTCTGGAACTCAAAGAGTAGATCTAAGTTAGTCAAAAACACCTCACACTTCCCATCCTTACCGTTCCATTTTTCTGGTAGGGCGATCTTTGGTATGGGAGCAGGAGGCTGAGTTGAGGGGGTTGGAGAGGCAGCCTGTGGAGCGCTCGAGCCACCAACAGTCAGCTGATCCAGGCTCTGCCGCAGGGTGGCGACCTCGGCACGCAGACCAGCGGTCTCCGTGCGGAGAGTCGCCACTTCCTGTTTCAGGGCACTCAGCTCAGCGATGTTGTGGGTAACGAGTTCACACAGGTGTTTCTTCTCCTCTAGGCTCCAGGACACAGCCATTCTGTCAAGCAGGTGGACTAAGGATCTGTGTACTGTGCCAGCTGTGTAGCGTGAGGGAAAACTCGGTCGTGACGACACACGAGAGAGTAGGTAAGTCACGCAATTGCTCTCAGAACGCTCCGAGCAGGAGTAAGAGTTCACACCAAATGAACCCGCGTTCTGTACACACACACAGACAGTATATAAACGACTCCTAGGAGTCAGAGAGTACTCACGGTACCGGAGATTGGACTTAGAGTAGAGATGATTCGAGGTGGGACACGCTGGCATGAAGTCGGGACTTCAATGGCTGTGTGCTGAACTTGACCTTATTTCCTGTTTATATACTGTTCGTGATGTCATCTCCTTGACCTCGTGACAACACGTGAGCTGGTGCGTGTGACACAAGTGAGAAAGACAGCGAGACGAAGCTGGTGTACATGTAGATACTGGACACTTTTAAGTCTGAAAGCCCCTTGAGAAACATCATGGTTTTGGCAGTTTGCGTAAATAGCGATGGCTGCGGAGTAGCCCACAGGCTACAAGCTGTTTCCCGACTGAGTCTCAACTTTGTACGCTATGTTTGATGCTGACGTCGTATACAGTGGTCACTCAACAACCGCGTAGTCGACTGGCTTATGTGGAGACAACCGTCAGCGTGGTCACAGGCAAATGCAAGGTTTCCGACCGCTGGGTGAAAGACCCTGCGTTTAAGGACTGGCTCAAGCCTGTAGTAGGGAATAACCGGCTTATTGTTCGGTCTGTAAAAAAAACATCGATGTCAACTGGATGGGAGCTAACGCACTTCAGTAGCATATACAATCCCCTAAACATAAAAATGGAATGTGAAAGTGAAATAAATGTGGCCAAGATCAGTGAGTCTGTAAATCTGTTCTGTTGTACAGTGTTATGTCAAAATCTGCGTAAACGTTAGAAAGGTCGTTGATTAACACTTGCAACTCTGTCGTGATGGTTTTTAAAAAAATCCAAAAGGTAGTAAAAATGGTATTAAAAGGTATTCAATTTAACTTAAGGATTGCTGTATATACCTTGGAGGAGCTCACTGCCGCCTCAAATATTTCAATGTAGCAAACTACAGCAACCATAGTGTTTTTGCTAACTAGCAGTGTCTTTAATAACTAGCCAGTGAATTAAAACTAGGTTTATAGTGTAGAGTAGCGGCCCCAAACCTTTATTTCACCATGGATCAGTTCAGGGTAAAACAATACCGTCATGGACCGGCATAGATTTATTTTTTTACAAATTTTTGCTAGCTTGGGGGCAACATTTTTGATGTACCATATCACATGACCAACACGAGCGTTTCTTTCAAAATAAATGACCTTTCAGACTCTGATAATCAATAAAATATTTTTCTGTGCGGCCCGGTAACAAATGACTCACGGACCGGTCCCGGTCTGAACAGCTGGTTCATTTGGATTTTTATTGCTGTATCCCTTGATGAATACTTGACTTGACTTGATCAATGAGTAATTGCTATATTATTTCTACAGGTATCTCCTGGAGAGTGGCGCTGATCCAAATATCCAGGACAAGTCTGGTAAGACTGCCCTGATGCATGCCTGTGTGGAACGGGCTGGAGAGGAGGTTCTGTCCAAGCTGCTGTCTAGTGGAGCCGACCCGAGTTTGGAGGATCATTCTGGTTCCTCTGCGCTGGTGTATGCGGTTAATGCTGGAGACAAAGAAGCCCTACGAGTGTTACTGGATGCCTGTAAGGCTAGAGGCAAGGAAGTCATCATCATTACCACAGATAAGCTTCCTTCTGGGAGACAAATGACCAAGCAGTACCTGAATGTCCCTCCTCCACCAGATTTAGAGGATCGCTTGTATTGCTGCCCTACTGCCTGCATGTCACCCTCTGAAATTCAACTTAGTGGTCCTCGTGTCTCACCCATTGCTAGCCAGTCCGAGAACATCCTTTTAAACCTGAGAGAGAACCAAGGAATGGGTTCTACCTCAACAACCCCGGCCTCTGGTTCAAAGCCGGGATCCCCCACTCATGCCCCAAGTCCACTGCGATCCACCGGCGTGGCCAAGCTTCTGCACCTTCAGAGGCTCCATTCAGAACCTTGGCTGAAGATCCCTCCATCCCTGTTGCTCCAACAAAGCAAGGCCTCTTCTCTGACCGAGGAGCTCTTGGACATCACTCCAGAAGAGGAGCTCTCTTTTGGGTTCAACAGCCATCGTCCCTTGGCTCAAAGAGCTCCTCCTGTATCTCGCCATCAAAGCATTGATGCCAAAGATGCCACCAGTCTACTACAAGCCTTGGAGGAAGCAACCGAGTCAGAGAGGGAACAAGTGAAGGAAGCAAAATGGCTGAGCAGGAAAATGTCCTACGATGGTGTTTCAATGCCACACTCCTCCTCGCACCATAACCTGCTTCGAGAGGCTTCAGTCACTGAACCCATTCCTGTCGACAAAGACCCAGACTCCCTGCCCAATCTGGCCGTGTCTAGCTTGCGAAACGTAGTTCGTCGCCGCAACATTGGCATGGACCACTACAGCTCAGACTCCCAGCTTCCTCAGTTTGGGAGCCAGCACACAGATGAGCTCAGCAAGGCTGGAGCCACAGGGGGAACTGGGGGAACAGAAAAGCGTAAGCTGGTCTCCAGCCGATCCTCCACTCTGTCCAGCTCAAGAGAGTCTCTAGAGAGCATTGTCCAGCGGAGAAGCCCAGCCATGATGGAACGAAGGGGCTCTGGGGCTCTTCTACTGGATCACATCTCTCAGACTCGGCCAGGCTACCTACCACCACTCAACCCTCATGCACCCATCCCAGATATTAAAGTGAACACCAATACTGCTGGTTCTGCGAGTGGAACAAAGCCTGCGACTGCCACTGGAGTCGTGGCTGGGAACGTTCCAGTTGCTCCTGGTTCAAGACATTTTGTCCCTTGTGCCCCAAGCCTTCCCCGAGATCTGAAGTCCAAGAAGACGTTGTTAAGGAGACACTCCATGCAAACGGAGCAAATCAAGCGCTTGGTCAACTTCGAAGAGATCTTTGGACAATAAACTCGTATGGGGTCCACACAATCATGAAGTAAAAAATGTAACGGTGTTTAATCGGATTATTCAGCGAGGAGAGTTCACTCTAAAGACTTGGAAACGCATCAGCTGGTTAAAACACAAAAAGAAGTACAGATGGAATAACAAGGTTGATGTCTGGTAATACAGACATATCTATGACGCAGACATACAATTTTATTTAGAAACATTTTATTGCACATTTTAGCTCTGTTGTGTCTTCTTGACGTGTGGCCATTCTTCAGTGCCCTTAACTGTGTACCTGTGCCAAATGCTAAATCCTACGACCACAGCTTCATGATTAACCAAGACGTTGTGATCTACATGAATCCATTGGTATTACAGAAAAGTGCAACTGTTTTTAATGTGGAAGTGTATGGTTAACTGTTCTAACCAAACATTATGAATCATTACAATGTTTATAGATGTGCAAAAAACATACACATAATCAAAACTGTCAAATCTACAAACACTGTAAAACACTGGCTTTTCTCACTGTACTTTTAAAAAAGGTTCTGCAAAGAGGTCTTTGAGTGATGCTCTAGAAGAAACATTAAGTTCACTAAAGGACCATTTTTGTGAATGAGACATGAGAGTGTGAAGAACCATTTTAAGGTATGAACCTTCAGGTAATGTAAACGTTGTTTTCCAATTTGAGGGATTTGGAGGTTTTTCACGCTCACACCTCCTTTACAAAGATGGTTCTATAACAAACTATCCACTGAAAGGTTATTTAGGACCTGGAATGGCTCTTCAATGGTAATCCTGTAAAGAACCCTTTATAGCACCTTGTTTTTAATAGTTTAGACACTGTTATAACCCCGGTTACCCAAAAGGTTAGGTGGGGCATTTTAACTCTGGCACCTTCTCCACTCAATATTACAGAAATCAGCTCATCCTGATCAAGTCCTGCTCCAGTTTCATTTGTACTCATTCTCTTTCAGGTGTACCCAGGTAGTGTTTTAAACTTTGAAACCTGAGACTCTAGCAGATCATAGTAGATCCTGGATTTGCTGAAGGTTTGCCTGTAGGGTAACAGATCCTCCACATTCAGCGCATCACTTTGACTTGTCCACACAGTCAGACTGTACCTAAGACAAAGAGAAACACAGAAAGAAATAGAAATGATTAGCGCAACAATAGCTGTGTCCAGACCCCGCCCCCGCAAATGAGACCCCGCCTCCTGTGCGGACTGTGTCTGAACAAGAGAGACGAGACTTGTGTTTATGCGACAGAGATAAATTGCTAAGATCCGGCGAACTATTTCAGCAACAGTTAGTAAAAACCTAACATCCCGAGTGTCCGAAATTAACAAAGTCACCTCGCTGTGTTCACTAGTTAGCCCTCTATATAGCAAACACAATACAGTGAACGAGTGAACAAGTGCACTTTTCGGACACAGCTAATGTCTCAATCACTCAAATCACTAAATCACTAAAGCTGGCAATTAAAATGAATTAATCAGGGATTTTTGAGCAGGGAAATCACCAAAGTGTGCTGGACGCTCGCCCTCTAGGATCGGACTTCGCCATAACCCAAAGGTTGAGCATAGAAACAGAAGAACAGAACGAGTTGGGAACACTAGGAAATACATTATTACGTTAAATAATTTTATAAAAACTCAAGTTCAGTCATTTATTTTCATATTTTTCAGTTCTATGATGCTAGAAATTATAATTCTAGAAGTCTCCTAAGAATGTATTTTTGCCCCAACTAGTATTAACCAGTTAAAGATGCACACTGACCAAAAATGAAAATGTAACCCATGCTACATCTGTTATATACAACCCCGCCTGTCTGATGACGTATCTTGAAGGTGGGCGTACGTTTTTAAAGACCACGGGTGCTTTTGGTCAGACTCTTTTTTTCACTAGCTGGCTAAACTTTACCTTTGAAAAAGTAATACGTTTGTTGACCAGTTGAGGTTGACGCTAAATCACTAACCTCAACCACAGACGCATCAGCCAATAGATCAGTGGCTAACAGAATTTTCTGGAAGCTGTAGGCATTTCCAATGTCAGCGTGATACATTTGTGTAATACGTGCTGGGTAATGTGGTGAGAGAACAAAGATGGAGAAAAATGATACAAAATCTATCAAACCAATGAGGGGTCCGATGTTGCACTACCAAAATACTGCACTTCTGCTGGTAAAACAATGCATTCGTTTTCTTGCCGATTTTCTTGTCCAAGTTATTTTCCAATTGTATATTCTCAGCCCTTCAACATGTCTAGGACGTGGCAAATGTGTCAGCACATCCGGTGACATTGAAAGTGGCAGTGAAGTGTCAAATATTTCAATACATGAACCTTCTGGTTTCTTGAGGGTTGCTTTGACTTT
Organism: Brachypetersius altus; assembly: GCA_037974465.1. Taxonomy (NCBI): domain Eukaryota; kingdom Metazoa; phylum Chordata; class Actinopteri; order Characiformes; family Alestidae; genus Brachypetersius; species Brachypetersius altus. The sequence goes on from JBBPDB010000040.1 coordinate 1,148,802, forward strand.
CGCTTCTCCACAGTAATCCACTCAGAGCCAGATGTGTCGCTGCACGACTGGCCTTAGGTTGCTCAGTCACTGCTGTAGCACAGCTCAAGAGGGGAAAGCAGGCTGTTGAAGTGCTCTAGGCTTGGAGAAAAGGGGATTAGGACAGGCCCAGTGTGGTTTCCCCCGGGGCGCACCTTTCAGCTCCACTGAGTGCTTCTATTCCAGTCACAAACAAACCCATGAGGAGGAGCAGGCGCCGTATTGCACTGCCAGCACTCCAAAGGCATTCTGATGAACTGCTTTTGTTACATTACACGAAACCAATCAGCCAGGCAATCAGCAGCTCGCAGCTAACAACCACTTAGGAAGCAAACCTTAATAGTCTCTGGTATGCTGAATACTAATGGCACTGTGGGGCAAACACAAGAGTCCCACCTGTCAGACTGCTGCAGGAGCCACTGAAGCTGAGGGAAAGACTGGGGCAGGAGAGCCGCTCGTACTGGAAACGTCACCGGCTGCTTCAAGGGCCTACACAACGCCTCCATCTGCTGGACCATCTCCCAGCTGTAACCTGCAAACAGAGTTTAAAAAAGGACAAGTGCAAAGTCAGAACTGACTGTGTGTCATTTAGTGGCCTCCTCTATTTATTGTGAAAACATATACTAGATCAGATACTGTGACTAGGATCTACCACTCTATGTAAACTTTTGTTTTTTATTCAGTAGAGTTTGAAAGCATATATCCACTTTAAATGCACACTAATCATGGTGCTGCCACCACCATACTTCACTGTGAGTGTGGTGGAAATCATTACAGTTAAATATTTCTTTTAAGATAAACCTTTATTAGTCCCACAAGAGGGAAATTTCCGATCAGTTCGTGCAAGCAGATGTGACATTAGTGCAAGCAAACCCCTTTTTTGGTGAAATATCCATCATAATGTTACAAAATACCACCTGGTTTGTTATGGATTCTTGATACTGCAATTGGTCTTCTTATCTGACAAAAGTTCATTTTTCTGATTTGCCTAAATGCTTCTCTATGCTTAATGTCTTTGGACTGTGGGAGGAAACCGGAGAGCCCAGCAGAAACCCACAGAGACTCGGGAAGAACATGCAAACCCCACACAGAAAGGACCTTAACCCTAACCCTAACCCTAACCTGGCCAGGAACCAAACCCAGGACCTTCTCAGCATTAGGTGACTGTCCCTGAATGAAACCAGACATCTTTTAGGCCTTCATTTCCTTTGAAAGTTCCCTCACTGAAAGTTATTTCATGAAATAGATATGGATGCCCTGTCTGGTGCCTGAGACGTTCTTTTTAAGTTTTGAGAAGCTTTCTGGCTAAAACGTATTTTTTATAATAGAGGGATTCATGCAGGGTGTTGTGAGGTAAAATAGCCCCCAAAGAAAACTGATCTAGTTCAGATTTACCAACATTCACATCTCATACAAACACTAACTGGTGGGTCTGGAGAGTAAATAAAATTGATACATTTGATGGTTCCATTCACAGAAATGAGAGTCTGTGAACCCCAACAGAAATACTAGTAGATATAATGTCCAGTAGGATTTACCTGGGTTATCTGCATCTGGAGACCATCCAGTGGTCCAACCCAAGGAGAGCACGTCCCCCTCAGCTCTCGAAGTCACTGCCTGTAGAAAAGCCTGGGAGTCCAGGGGGGTCGCTCGACCCCCAGGCCCTGGAAGAATGTCCGCATTGATCCACACAGGTCCCTTCAGCTGAGCCCGAGCCTCCTCCAGCAGAACCATGGAGGGCTCAACTGCTTCTAGGCTTGACAGCAAAGAGAGGCCTCCAGTCCATAAAGCAGCAATGATACTCTATCCCTACTTCAGTTTTGAACCAGAATCAGAAAATTCCATTGATCCCAGAGGAAATCACTTATCTTACGACTGCACGGACAAGAAGAATATAAACCGTTTAATATAAAACAATATAAAATATAGAATAAAGGCTCAAATAAAACTCCAGAAATTCTGTGTACACAAAACGCTGTGGTCAGTAAGGATGAACGAAAGAATTTTTCCAATACCCAGCGATACAGACTCCATATTTCTATCACTTTAAAATGAGCAGGTTTTAATTGAATAACTTTTTCCTAAGATGAACATTATAATGCTCCAACACCCCACTGGAAACACACAGCTCACGCTATATGACGTTACACAGTGCGGTGAATTAGGTTTAGATTTATTACAGGATTAGTGTCACGTCGGGTTCTCGGGGGAGTGAGGTGAGAGGCAAGCCGGCGGGTTCCAAGTGATGGAAGTTTAGTACAAAACGACAAAACAAAACAGGCACGAGGACCTTTAACACACGCAACAAAACTACATATAAGAGACAGGAGGATCAGGGAAGGTGAGGGTCATGGTGTGGAATGACCAGCCCTGAACATACACACACACAGAACTTAAATACAAAACATGAACCAATGGACACCTGAAACTGGGACTCATGACACAAACATACACTGATATCAAAATAAGAGTCCCAGACCTAAAACCCACAACAGTGACCTCTACCGGCCACCGGACGAGACATTACAATTAGATTCATTCTTTTTTTCCTTTAATATCCAATTTGGAATTTTCAGATGATAATAAATACCCAAAATGAGAAAAATCTTAATTAACGCCCAGAGAAAAGTAATGTCTTAAAGTAATGTTCTTTTAAAATTAAGTGAATATCGGAAGAACGAAATTCTAATAAAACTAATATAAAGAACACAGTTCTCAAGTTATATTTGACAACCTCATTCTGAATATAAATAATCTTTATTTGGAAAACAACTTGACAAAATGCTCTGTACTATATTCTTTAAATGCAACTTATTGTTAACTCTATTAAATTCTTCTTGCTGGCAAAATAAGTACTGCTCTCATTTGGACAACACTTCTAAAGTTAATCTCAGAAAGATTAAATATTAACCATTTATATTAGACAGTTAATATTTAATATTAGCTGTTTTTATTAATATCTCTTAATGGAAGAGTGGAACCATGTAAACACTGATTTTTATTTTTTTTTTATTGCTCCGACAATATTACCTTCTATATCAACCGCTACAACAACATCATCGCTATATAGGACTAATAATAGTAATAATAATAATATAATTATTAACAACAACAATAAGAATAATGCACCCATCAAACCCAGTTATATTTACTGACCTTTTGAAGTCCAGTTTGATGCCTTTGTTCGAGTTCACGGCCGCTCTCAGCCACTCCTGCAGTGTGACGTCGCTGTCTGTTTCCGGAGGGTGGGCCATTATGGGTTCTCTGGGTTCACGACCCCTGAGAAGGACATCAGCTTCAATCATCTGGACCTGACCTTAAACACAAAGCATGAGCAGAACTGAAATCCGGGGAAGCAGCATCTCAGCAAGACCAAAATACCATATAAGCCCCGACAGTTTCGCTGTATGAGTAGCATTCGTGCTTCAGTACAATGACAACAAAGGCATATTTATCCATATCTGTGTAAACAGGGGTTCACTAGTGAGTAACTTCATGCTGGATCTCTAACTACCAATCTTTCAAAGTGTGCTATTTGGTGGCTAAACATTTCAGCATCCGGTTTTGTATAAACATGAAGCTTGAAGCTTGAAGGTCATGGCGCGAGAAAAGGCCGGGCAGGGAGGTCAACGGCAAGATCTTGAAAATACGTTCCTTCTTGCGTTCAGTGAAGCAAAACACACTCGGTTTATCTGTAATTCTGATGTACTTTTGAAGAAGTTTTGGACAGTATATCATTTTAACGTGGACGGCAGAACTGGGGACGACATGGACAGTGAGGTTCAGGGGCACTGCAAGCATTTTTAATGAGTGTGAGACAAAACGAATGATTTTAAGAAGTGCTATAACGGTATATAAAATAAAAGTGCTATAATGGTATATAAAATAAAATAAGTGCTATACTGGTATATAAAATAAAATGAAAGTGCTATAACGGTATATAAAATAAAAAAATTGCTATAATGGTATATAAAATAAAAGTGCTATAATGGTATAAAAATAAAATAAAAGTACTATAATGGTATAAAAATAAAATAAAAGTGCTGTAATGGTATATAAAATAAAATAAAAGTGCTATAATGGTATATAAAATAAGTGCTATAATGGTATATAAAATAAAATGAAAATGCTGTAATGGTATATAAAATAAAAGTGCTGTAATGGTATATAAAATAAAAGTGCTGTAATGGTATATAAAATAAAATGAAAGTGCTATAATGGTATATAAAATAAAAAAAGTGCTATAATGGTATATAAAATAAAAGTGCTATAATGGTATAAAAATAAAATAAAAGTACTATAATGGTATAAAAATA
>JBBPDB010000040.1:1290425-1307310 GCA_037974465.1 Brachypetersius altus
AAGTGTCCAGTGAGTGGAAGCACAAGGTGGTGTTTCTAATAAAGTGTCCAGTGAGTGGAAGCACAAGGTGGTGTTTCCGATAAAGTGTCCAGTGAGTGGAAGCACAAGGTGGTGTTTCTGATAAAGTGTCCAGTGCATGACAGTATTGTTATTTTTCCCTTTCTCAGCTCTTCCTTATTTGGCATCTCTGCGTTCCACACTTGAGTATTTTTACGGGCAGTGGCCGAAGTTGATATTTATGATTATATACAAAAGTGTGAGTTATGGTCATTCTTAAATACACAGTTTCATCCTCTTTCCGTCAGTCCTCGCCTGCACTGTGGCCGCCCTCTGTCTGTAGCTGTTCTTTTACGGTCAGACGCTGAGACGTCTTTGGTGGCTCCAGCCCAGAGAATGGGAGGGATTGCTTTCTCCGGCCTGACCTGACCCCTGACCCTGGATAAATTTAGTGCTCCCATTGTTATGATGACTGAAGGACGGCCTGGCTGGACTTTGGAAGGGCAGCGCCGGCCGCTCCGGCCGAGGCTTCCTTCCCTGTGGTGGGGAGGCCTTGCTGGGGTTGGTGTCTCTGCAAGTCCAGTACGAGGAGTGGACGATTTACGACATGCTCCCTCTGTCCGTTTCCCCGGCTGCCAGCCGTGCCACCGAGCGGCGTCCTGTTACAAAACACAGTGGAAAGTAGAACAATATGACTGAGAACAGACAGCCACATCTGACAATGTCAGCCGAATACCATGCATTCCTCCACCTCGGTGCAACAATAGCACATTTTTTGGTGGTCTCCAGGGGCCCAAACAAGTGGCAAACCAAGTTTTTCCGATGTTTTGGCAGCAGTTGCTGGTAAAGGGGGTCAAAACCAAAAGCAAAACAGAAACGTCTGGGCTTGTAAATGGGAAATCCCAGGATCTCGCAGACTCAAGAGGCACATGAAGAGCTTTGTTTGCACCGGGGTCCCATATCTGCAGACAACAGGAGAGGCAGGATCTGAGCAATTTCTCCATAACAAACAGCTCTTTCTCTCAGTCAGGAAAACTAGTGGAGTGACACTTCACGGCACCCAGTCTTACGGGAATTGTTTTTATCCCCAGAGTCCCCCTGGCCTTTCACCCACTTCACATATGGGCGAATCAACGAAAATGAGCCAAACGATAGAAAAGCACTTCACGTCATTGAACCGATCAATAAAGCTTAGAGGCCAGTCATTACAAAGTCCATGTGCGATTAAACACGTTTAAAACAAGGCCAGTATCAAAACATAGTAATACAGTCATGTAAAAAAGTAGGTTCTAATCGAGTGAGTTCTAGTACGGTTTCAAATCGAATGAAAGCACTTTGAAACGAAACGAGTAGTTTATTAAACACACGAATAGGAGAGCATTCATAAAAATGTCCTGTCCTTATTAATATGAGTTGTTAAAAATATATTCAAGGTTAATTATATATGAACTGTTATTTATATATTCATTATCAGTAGTGTTGTATTACAATGATAATAACAAAAACCATATAATAATTATTATAATTATAATAATTATTATTAATAATAATAATAATAATAATAATAATAACAACAATAATAATAATGATTATAACAGTAATGATAATAATAACCCAAAATATATTACTATTATTATTGCCATTGTTGTTGTTGTTGTTATCATGCACAGAGACACACAGAGAAAAGAACAGTATAAAATATGGGGGAAAACTATTTAAAAAGTATAAAACAGTGTACAATACTACAAATAAAAACTCTCACTAATGCAGTTAACTGTCATTTGGAATGATATTCCAGTTTCATTAGTTATTAATGACTCTCCAGGACTCTCTGGACTGTTTTCCTCTGGCGCCGCACTGCTGCTCCCCTATTGGCTGAGATCACTTAGGGGGCGCGTCCCGGCGCCGGTGACGTCGCGTGGTCTCCTTTAAATCGCCGGCATCGCACTCGAGCTCTTCACCTGGCTGGCCTCGCGCTGCTCCAAGCCCACAAACAAGCAAGAAAAAACAAACAAGCAAGCAAACAAACAAACTCCTGAAGAAGGAAGGAGCGCGAGAGACCGACCGACCGCCACGAGACACACAGAGAGAGAGAGAAAATGTCTACGTACTCGAGCTCGGAGAGCCGGCGCGTAACCCCGCGTGTGCACGGCAGCGGGTTCGACACCGCAAGGAGAAAGCGCGCGGCGCCGCACATCTTCGAGCACGTGCGCGAGGACGCGCTAGCGCGACTCTTCCGCAAGGCGGGCGACGCGAAGGCGGACGAGCGCGCGCGCAGCGTGTTCGCCGCGGCCGCCTCGCTCGAGCCCGGTGAGACGGCGCGCGCGCTCATGGCGCTCAAACAGCGCAAGAAGGACAAGCTGCTGCGCATCGCGGGCGCCGTGCGCCGCTTCCTGGGGGTCCGCTGAGGCTCCGGAGGGGGCCACGAGGAAAACAGGCCCACCGTGAGGAGAGAAAGAAGAGAAGAGAGAAAGAGGTTTAAACCGAAGACCGGCGGAGCGAGCAGACAGCTAACGGCTCCGAGACCGACCGGGACTAGAGAGAGACGGTGAAAACTTGCCCGAGTGGGTGGAGGGACGGACTGAAGGAGACAAAATGCAAAACGAGACCCTCCACAAAGCCCACCGGGACCCTCACCGTGAAGGAGAACGAGAGACTAAACCTGAGAGAACCGGAGCGAACTCGCCGGTTGCCAGGGTGATGCGTCCTTCTCTCTCGCGTGCGCGGGAACCCCTGAGGAACCGTTCCCGCGCTGCACGCAGCCAATGAGAGTGCAAGAAAGGCGCTCGCGTGAACTTTTTTTTTTACATTTTTATTTATTTTTTATTGTCCTATTTTTAATGCACTTTGTGAACATGAGGTGTCTGGTGTGAAAACCAGAAGAAGGAGAAAGAAACAAAAAAACAACGCCTGTATGAACACGCCTCAGATTTTGTATTTATATATTTTTTAAAAAGCCTGTAATTATTATTTCTCACCTCTTGCCTCAGTTTAACACTCAGTATCCAGTGGCCACTAATTTATTTCTTACAACATTGAAGTGATGCATTTTTTTTCACCATTGTCAGTTTTCCACAATAAATGAATGACTTTTAAAAACGAGTAACATGTTTGTGTGCTTCAATGGGACACACACACACACACATGCAGTTGTAACAGTAACAACATCCCTATCAAATTACATATAGTAGCTTAAATATGGCATTATCTTGCACATTTAAGTGCACAATTTCAATTAATTTACTTAAATATGCAGTTAAAAGGTTCAATACCTTTTATAAGTATATTCAGTATATTTCCAATATATTCAGCAAATAAAAACAATGGCCATAAATGAACACATAAACAAGACTCATCATTAGCCCAGGGACCTGTGCGGCGAGAAATAGGAAGGAATTCTCTTTTTATGAAACTAATAGCAAAACTGGAGACAGTGGTTAGAGTAGGAAACCCATTGATTGGTCATACTGTAACAGTGCTATTGTAGGTCACAGCAGTGGGAGGCCCAAGCCTCATCATCTTTTGTGTGCTCTACATCGCCCTGCGGAGTCAACTCAAAACACGATGCTGCCGTCTGGCACTTACGTAACGCTCAGAGCATCATAATGGCAGAAAAGTCTTACTCAGCATCGCTTTGGCAACCGCCACGCACATATGTGGCACGACATACTAACTCTTCCTCTCGAAAGCTGACATCATCCTTCTCTCACAGCTGTCAGCGCGGTGCGGTAGCCCTCCTAGACATGCTAGAACCATGTGGCAAGGCCAGCAAATCTGACAATTCAGGCGCTGTAGACTAAGTCCTCATTCAGTGGACTTCAGTCCAGTGTTGATGCATTTGTACCTTTCTGTACATCTTCACTTCCACTGAAGCGCATTTGTGAGAAAGCCGATTCCTTCCAAGGCTGTTCTTGTTCGTTCTTCCCTTTTAGATTCCCTCAAAAGTGGAATTGGGTGTTAGGTTACACCCACCTTGCCTAAAGCCTGAAATATTGTTGTGCCATAATCGTTTCACATCAAACCCACTTTGAATAGTTACTCAGTCATTTCATTATGGAAGCATTCAAGGTATGATTAGAAACACTAGTAGTCGAATGGATGGGAAATTTGAATTGTAGCAATAGCAAAGTGGACAGAACAAGCGACGAAAGAAAAAACTACGATATCACAGTTTAATTAAAGTACAATCTACAAATTCTTATATATTTCTATATAATATATATATATACTTTTTGTTGTGACTATTTATATATGTGTATATATATCCCAACAAAAAGTAGAATTTTGACATCAGAGCACACATCAGAGCAGTAGATGGCCACACCCACCTTTGCCTGAGGGCTGACATTTGTGCAATGACCGTTTCACACCAAACACGCAACCTTTCAGTTATGTCTGCGTTTTTTGAGAACGTCATGAACTAGTGCTGGATACAGTTCCATGGACAGCTCAGCGCTGGAGGTGTCACTGCACCTTCTATCCTGTTCGCCAGGCTGGTTTTACTTCTCCTCAAGCGATTTCACTGATGTAATAGCACTTTCACTTCCTGAGCCTTCAGAGTTGTTGTGCAAAAGTCTGTTAATCTACATAAAGTGGGAACAAAGTGGCTGTTTGTTTAGTTTCGCTCGAGTTGTTGCTTGAGTTACTTTCAACGGCCCCACATCCGAGCCTATCCTCTGCCGAGATAAGGCTATTGGAAGGGATTGGGTTTCTTTCTGGCCACCCGGGGGTTACCCTTCACTAAACCTTCCTCGCTGCATCGCTAACCAGACCGGCGAGAACCAGTTCAGCCGAGGGGGCGGGGACTTGGCCACCCTCTGTGTTTGTGTAAGGTGGATTCCGTCACCCTGCTCTTCAGATAAGTGCACAATTAAGAGGCATTACCAGGCTTTTGCTTAGCGACTCATCTCCTTAGGACTTAGCCTGGTGCGCTAGTCTTATGGCTAGTCACACTCGTGGGCTAGCCCATTTTCCAGCTAGCTTGGATGCTTGCTGGCGAGAACATGTTTCTTTTCCTCCTTTTTTCACCTCCGTAGCATCTTTGCCAGCAGGGCTCTGAGAAGTGCGAGGACCTTCGGGTACAGTTTGGGATTAGAGGCCAGGAGCGCAGGGGAGGGAGGATCAGGGGATGGCCGTTTAAGCTCGGGTGGCTCAAACCAGTTCTGAGCGGTCGGGAGTGCGTCATCTGACATCTGACTACCAGGCTGCCGCGTGTGGCAACGGCCTGAGGGTGGAGGGGGGGAGGCGGAGGCCTTCACCTGGCTGTTGGAGGTGTTTTCAGGTAAACGTACAGCTGTTAGAATCGCTGAGGAGAAAACACCTCCCTTGCCAGCCATCCCTTTCTGACTTTCTCTCCTGGCTCTTTCCTCTGGGCTCTCTTTTGGTGACTCGTTCTCTTCAAATCAGAAAACGTAATTGATCCTGCTTGTGACGGACAAACAGAGACAATATAAACTCTACACAAAACCCTTCACAGCTCAGCAATATGAAAAACACTAGGCTATAAACACAAATGCTGGGGGATGAATAGCAGAGATACAAAACTTACAATGAATTACTTGTTTTGTGAATTAACTCAAATAGTGTATAGAGTGTATACAGTGTATACAGTGAATTAACCCAAATAGTGTATAGTGGATACAGTGTATACAGTGAATTAACCCAAATAGTGTATAGAGTGTATACAGTGAATTAACCCAAATAGTGTATAGAAGAATGTTACTGCATGTAATAGAGTCTGAATCAGTCTTACTATTGTAATATCAGTAATTGTGGCATAAGCATATTTCACATGGTACATTACTGCACATAATGAGAGTTAAAGATGGCGCCGCGGATGGCAGCCTCGGCACTGCGCTCTTATTTTCTGTATATAGGATTTTTTTGGGATTGATTCGAATTTATCATTGATTTATACACTTTGTGTAGGTGCGTGTGTGTATGTCTATGTATACAGTATATATGTGTGTGTACATAGATACATACACATACATATCTTCATACATATATTTAGATTAATAGTATAAATAATACTTCTATACATTTGTTAACACTTATATTTATAAATATGAATCCATATTACGTATTCATTCTGTAAATTGTGCATTATTGTATATTATGTTGTCGTTTTGTACTGTTGTGCTTGACCGGAATCTAATTCCTTGTATGTGTTCGCAAACATGCTTGGCCAATAAACGCAATTCTGATGATGATGTTTTAGCACCTGATGTTAAATGGGTTAAATGCAGAGGAAGAATGCTGTGCTGTTCACACTGTGTTCATGTATGACAGAATGGTCACTATAACTTTAACTATTTACATCCTGGGCCTTTCTAGGCTTAGGCAACCCAGGAGGGGACCAGAGGTGGTCTCTGGTCAACGAAAAAAAATGTCGACCCGGATCAAGAAAAAATGAATCAAAAAAATGAATCAAGAAAGTTTTCCGGTAAAAAACTTGCCTAAAAGGACCAGAAATGCCACTGACCACATTTGCACATGGTAATACTCACTGCTCTCGTCTTTCAAGCGAGGCTGTGCTACAGTCAGACCCTTCTCACTCTGAAGCTTGTCTTTTGATAAGTTACAGCATCAGTGAAGTGGAGTAATCATTGTTATCTCTGCTCGTTCTGTGTGGGAAGGATGACCCCTTCACCCAACATATCTGTTAGAATTGGCACTAAGTGTTCTCCTCCAAGTGTGTTGAAGCTGTCCAGTGACATCACCACGAGGCTCCGATAGCCGTCACACTTCTGTTGTGTGAAGGGGTTTGGCTAAACTAAGAAAAAAGTCAAATTATTTTGGCTTTTTAGAATGATTTGTTAAAGTTTTCCCTTACATTGTGATAAATTGGGCCTTGGATGTAGTCTGGAGTTGCTTTTTTGGCATTATTTAGACCCACAAACCTTTTGTCTTGGTGCCACAAAGTGTTATGGGTCAAAAAGACAAAAATCAAATTCAAATGGAATACGTAAAATACTGTACTATATTTTGGAAATAAAAATCTGCCCTGTGATGGACTGATCCACCTTTTGCCCCTTTTGCCCTGCCACCAAAAGCTTGCTCTATCTTCTGATTCAGAGGCCAGCACTTTACTGCTGCCCCCCCAGGAGGGGTTGTGAACATGCAGCCATTTAGGGCTCAGACTGGCTGAAAGCACACATATCCATGTTCACGGGCTGATTAGTTTTATTAAACAACAGCAAACAGCGTCACACGTCTTTTTATAGCTAACATTTAGTGTCTTGAAGTCTGTTTATGAGGCTGCTGTGTGTTTTACTTCACATTTGTTCTCTGTGTTTTGTACCTTCTGCAATCTCACCAAACAGATGCTTGATAGGTGAGGGGTTGAGGTTCGGGTCAGTTGCAGGCTTGATGTTCTCACTGGCAAATTTTGGGCCACGCTTCAGGCCACCCTCCTCCACTCCCATTCTAATTGCTCTGTATAGAAGTGAAGTATCAGACTTCTATCCCCACCCCCCCCCCCTCTCTCTCTCACACACACACACACACACACACACACACACACAGTGATGGTTTGACATGAGATCACAGACCCATCGCAGCGCTTCTGGCTGATCTCCTGCAACGTGATTTTGTCCAAACAAAGAGTGTGTGTTGTTGTGTGTGAATGTGAACTTGTAGTGCTACACATGTGGGAAGTAAAGACGTTTTTCTGATGGCCCTTCGTGACTTTTTGTTAGGAGAAAGGCCAATAACACAACAAGAAAAAGGAGCTGCGCTGCAATAATTTGCTAGGGTTCGTGCCCCGGACAGGGATTAAGCCCGGACTACGTTTCCTTTCAGTGAAGATTCTCCGAATACTTTGTGCAATCTCACACAGCTCCCACGTTTCTTGTCCAGACGGCTGAGGATGGTGTCTTCTGTTGATCTGTTGGGGCGGTAGATGAACTGGAGAGGCTCTGTGGAGCTGAGGATAGATGTCTTTAATGAGTCTCTCAAAAACATACACGACTGCCATCATTAGTGCAACAGGCCGGTAATCATTCAGGATTATTGTTGTTTGGTTTCAGGATAACAGTAGATTTTGTGAAGCTTGTGAGGACACTGACTGAGCTTTACGGCATTTAGCAGATGCTTTAATCCAAAGCGACTTCCATTCCCTACCTATAGCGGGCAGTCTCTTCCATTCCCGACCTACAGGGGGCAGTCTCTTCCATTCCTTACCTACAGGGGGCGGAGTCTCCCTGGAGCAACTTGGGTTTAAGGGTCTTGCTCAGGAACCCAGTGGTGGTGCTGAAGGTAGGATTCAAACCAATGACCTCTTGGTCCAGAGGGAAGTATCCTACCCACTAGGCCGCCACCACTCCTTGAAGATGGAGGTGAAGACCTCAGTCAGCCGGTCGGCACAGAAACGACAGGTACCCTGAAATGCTGTCCGCCCCCTGCGCATTTCTGACATTGACCTGCGATAGAGATGAAGTTACCGTGCTTCATTAGTGGGTTGTCACTAGCTAACTGGCTTGATTAGCATGATTAGCTTCAAACCGTGAAGGGGTTTGCTGTTGAATGCAGTCGTGGTGGATTCGGCTTTAAAAGTCTGCAATTTTCAGCTTTCTGTGCCACATTGAGGGCATGTCACCCTGATGGAAGTGGGACTCTGAGCACTCCCAGCTACCGTACCCCAAGGTGCAGCTTCGTAAGTGGAGTGCCCAGCGTTCTACACAGCGATACGGGCGTTTACTGCCTCGCAGAGGGAGGATAGAGTGTGCAGTGTGCAGACCAGCTGGCCAACGTCCTCACTGATGTGTTTGACACCTCTCTGAGATACTCATTGTGTTTTTCTGTGCTGGATAAGAATAAGACAACAATTGCAGTGCAACATGTGCTCATGTGCAATAACGTGTATATAGAGTGCCATATTTTAATTTCTGCTAAACTAAGTTTCCCACTCACATTACCGTTACACCGCTACATTGTCTATTTACTGTTTATTTATTGTAGTGTTCTGCCGTACCTGGAACTCTGCTTAGTGCTGTAACTGCCTCCTGTGCAGTGATCAGGCCTACAGTGCAACACTCATCACCCCAGAAGGTTTACATAATGTCCACATTTACTGTCTATTTATCGTCTGTCTGTTGTAAGCTGCGCTCTGTTGAATGGGGCATGTTGCTATATGTTGCTCCGTGGTCCATGGAGAAACATCTCATCTCACTTCGTTTGTGTCCACAGCTGCTAATGACAATAAAGTAACCCTGAACCTGTTTTAGCCTGAACTGCTTTTTGGGAGATGCACCACTCATTCAGAAAAGACTTTGTCTTGGCTCCTTAGCATGTCATGCTAACGCCCTACACTGCATGACATTAGCTTCAGGGTAAGGGAAAAGGCCACAGAGTCCCACAGAGTGCCTGCAAAAATGTGTGTGTGTGTGTGTGTGTGCTGGTCATAGATGCTTAGCGAGCCTCTTTTAGTGCTTTGCAAGCGCTTGCTTTGTTTTAACTTCTTTCCCACTTTCCTTTTAAGGTGATCCAGCTGTTGAGCACTGAAGAGGCTAAACCTTGCAGCCTGGCCAACAAGCCCTGCATCGGGGGGCTCTCCTCTCTCACCCACCCATTTCCTGGCTTTCAGCGAGCCGGGGACACCCGGCTTTGAAGTTAGCAGACAGCGCGGCTGCACCGTGAGTGTGTGTGTGTGTGTGTATTTGTGTGTGTGTGTGTGTGTGCACTCGTTGCTGCGGCCAAGGTGAGCCAACAGTGCGTCCGTCGAGAGGAACTCGCCACTGGTTCCAGCTCAAACCGGTTTCAGGCCGTGGAGGAACTGAGAGAGGCCATCAGCAGTGAGGGAGGAGAGAGACTGTGGCGTGTGACTTGTGGCCTATTGTGTCGATTCAACAGTCTCTTTGCCTGGATACTGCTTTAAACACGGCTCCGCCTGCACAGACGAGGTCTTCCAGACCCACCGGCCCTGTCAGAGCCCGACGGAAGCGGAGGTTCGCGAGGTCTTTTTAGTTGGAGATGAAGGGCAGAGCTACTCACATTCTTCCGCTGCTACCGGCGTTCCTTAAGACAGAGCTGGAGTTTGTCTCCCAAACGATGAAGCAGTCCTGCCGATGATGGCCACCCTGGGAACCGAAACACACAGGCCGGGGGCTCAGATACTGGTGTGAAGTCTCGGCCTTGACGTTTCCTCAAGAAATCATTTTAAAGGGTCATAATTTCCACATAATTGATGGGTTAAGAGGCATGCGTTTGCTGTAAAACGCTCTTTTCTAGGGAGTCAGAATTGTTGACAGTGGAAGTGAATGGAACCAAACATCCGGCTCTAAAATCTCCTCACAGAAAGTTCTACCATGAAAAGGTTCTGCTTGCGCCGTCTGACGTCTGAAACATTGTTCTACCAGAGTTCTGAGAAGATTTTAGTCCGAAAAACAAAACCCTTTCATGGTGGAGGGACACATGCAGGGTGTTGTGAGGTTAAAAAGGTTACAAATACTGATTTTAGCCAAATTATCGTTCTATATAAGCGCTCAGGGACACGTGGAGTTTCACTGGACGACAATAGCAAATAGCAATGACTTTGACTGGTTCTTTAGTTTTGTCTCAGAGATACAAAGCCAGTGTCAGGCTATATCCCACCAAGTAGCGCTCTGAAGGTTTGGCCTCTCAGGAAGCCTCAGTGCAAGCTGTCTGTCAGCCATCATGAGTGTTCGATGATGCAGATCAAGGCTTTGGGGTCTGCTTTCCAAGCTTTGTGCCGCTGAGCCGTTCTTTGCCTTATTCATGTGTCAGAAGCACCTGGAGATCAGCTGAACTACGCACTCTAGCCCTTCCAAGCTGAAATGTTCTGAGGCACATGCTGACCTTGAAGAAACGATAATTAAGAATAAATGTTTTCAAAAAATAACACACAAGTTTGCTTATTTCAAGTATGAATGCAGAACGTTTTCCTGTTTTCAGAAGCGTACAGCAATAATTACCATTGCAATTACGAAAAAGGAAATGACAGATATTTAAGAAAATGACAGATAAGAAATATCACAAACATTGTTGCTTGTTCCTAGAAATAATGCAGGTAATTTAGCTTATTTCATATAAAGATGCAGATCGATCTGTACTATTTTGCTTATTGCGAGTGCAGATCATTTGGCCTGCTATCAGAATTAATGCTGAAACACTTCCCTTTTTCAGGAAATAATGCAAATAATGCTGATGATTTCGTATTTTTCCTGTAATAGTACAGATATTTTAGCAATTTCCATAAAATAATGCCCAATATTATAGCTTTATTAATGAAATGTTTTTTTTTTTTCAGGAATTGATGCAAATAATAATGCATCTATAAGGGAATAATAACCATGTACTCAAACAGCATTCGCTGCCCTCTGTGTGGAAGAGGCGAAACACTGGTTTCAGGGTCGGTACGAAGTGTCACAGAGAGGCTTCGCTGCGGAAGAGAAGGTCGGCTCCACGCAGGAAAGAAGGGACCACCAGAAAGACAGGCGTGGAGTGGTGTGTTCCGACAGGCGGGTGGCGCTGGGTGGTACATTCTGAAGGTTTTTCTTCATTTGCGTTGGTCTGACACAATGCATTTCCCAAAGGAGCTTTCTTCCTGACGGCTCTTTCAACATACACATTCCCAAACAAGTCAACCCCGTCACACACACACACACACACACACATGGTCCAGCCATAGCGGTCAGCCTGGAATCTTATGCTAATTCCTGTTACCTTAGTCATCCATTGCCACTGGAGAGGCACTGTAACAATGGCAAGGCCCAGTATTTGCTTTGGATGAATAAGTCTATTGTATGGACTATGTGTGTGTGTGTGTGTGTGTGTGTGTGTGTGTTGCGAACATATGTGTGTATGGCGTCAGCGCTGTGCGTCGGCACTGACCCCTGTCCCCGTGGTGACACCTACATTTCTGAACTGGCAACCCTCTGACGTGTAAAACACAGCGAAAGCAAAATATTTGTGACATTTCATCAGTGGACAGGGCACTAATTCCTCTTCCCGCCCCCCCAAAAAACTTCACGGGGGGTGTTGATGTGACAAATGGACTCTATAGACTCACACATGAAACTCGCCGCGCGGAAAAAGTGACCGAACCACAGTGCAATGCGAAAACAAGGATGGCGTTCTTAGAAAGGACGGACCGTTTAATTACAGATGAGCTCAATTCCGCTTCATTTCATTAGCATTGCTTTGATAAAGCCTAATCGGTTTAAATAGTGTCAGTTCTGCTCTGAAGTAACCAGAAAGGACTCTCAGTGGCCAGTTTATTGGAAACACCTTGTGCTTCCAGTCACTGGCCACTTTATCAGAAACACCCACCTTCGGTTTGCGGCCACGAACCATTGGCCTCTTAATTGGCTCTACCAAGCCTTCTATAGAGAGAAAACGCGGGGAGTGTTCACAGCAATGAGCCTTTATTGTAAACCTAAACCATATTTGTACATCATTTTAAGCATAGACCAACAAACAGTTTGGGGAAATGGTTTGGATCAACTTCCAGCTTTGGGTTCATAGTACAAAAACGTATAAAAAAGACACTACTCGGCTCAGATGTCCCCCATTATGTCGTATTATTATCACAATATGTCTAATAGCATGCATTACATCCCCATCAGTGTCCCCTGACCACTGAGGAAAAGATAGTTAACACAAACCATGTGTCAGCAGATGCGCCTAAGGTGGACCGCAAGGCCGAGGCTTTTAATGAACTAGTTGGAAGCTGTAATTATAACTACAGCAATAATTCATCATGTCCATCTCTTGGCTGGTCTGGTGGGACATATTTAGCACTGTCCCCTTTCACTCTCTAAGCTGTTCTATAGTGCCACTGATAAAACCGGAGCTGTGCCTTTTGAACCTAAAACCTAATAAAACGTAATTAAGCAAGCCGTCCTCGTCTTCCTCCGAAGGAAATGGAGTAGAGTCTGGCGCCTAGTAACCTCTATGCCTGTCCCCTGTGTGTGTGTGTGTTGGGGACTGCCTGTTCTTTAGGCAGAACACTGAGGCATCTAACCCCAGTGGAAGTGCCGTGTCCTGCCTGGGCCTTTCTGTCGGCACTGTCCTCTCTCCATTGTTTGGCCTCTGCCCTGTCTATTCTGTCCAGGCCAAGAGAAGCCTCTTCCTGTGTGGCTCTGGACGCCTCCCTCCCCAGGGGGGGGGCCTGAGGGGGCCTGCTGGCAGACTCTCTGTCTCGCGGCGGTTCCAGCGGCCAGCCTTGCCATTGTTCTCCTGCTCTTCTCCGCAGGTGCTGGGGCGGTGCAGGCCAAAGGAGGAAACCCTCCCTGCCGTTGCACAATAGGCCAACTTGCCTCCTATTTATATATCCATTTCTCTCCTTGTTTATTTACTCCCCCGGGGTGTTTCTGCAGTGCTGCTCGATTGTCTGCTGAAAAGGCGATTTTGTAATGGTGGCAAATATTTGTCTCTTGGTGATAAACAGTGATTTGCTGTGATTGTTCTGGGTCCGCCGTCTTTGGCATGTGGCTTTAATAGAAATTCCTATGCTTTGATGATGTACATCTCCTGACACAGAATGAGAGCTCGCAAACTTCTAACCCTTTTGTGACCTCAGAGACACTCTTGGCTGGACATCTTTCGGCTGGCCTGACAGTCTAGCAGTGACACTGATGGGTGACGTGAGGGGGGTTGATGTTGTTAGTGGTGAAGCAAGGCACTCTAAAGCTGATTTAGGTTCTTTTCAGGTTCAGAGTCAGGTGTCAAATTTAGTGAGCCTGACTGAGTCTTAAACCATGGCTGCCTTGAAGCCATGGATACATTTTATGGCTGTGGCTTGAATCTCATGGTCATGGCTAAAGGTTGGGACTTAAAGACATGGACATGTTTTGAATTTTGAATCCTTAGCTATGGGTTGAGCCTTGGAGCTATAATAATAATAATAATAATAATAACAATAATAATAATAATAATAATAATAATAATAATAATTATCCCTTCACAGATTCAGTCTAACACAGATTTTCCTGAGAACTGAACTTTATTACCGCCACCAGTCCAGCGGTGCCAGTAATACACTGAAAAGTTGTAAACCACCATAAAAAAGAAGAAGAAGACGCTGCTGCAGCATGTAGCAGGACTGCTCCGTGTCTTGTCCACATATTTTAGTGTTTTAACCCCCCCACCCCCCAATTTTCAACAGTTATCTCAGTTTATTTAGCATAAGTAAGCTGTGCTCTGTCTAAACATGTAGGTAGAGAGAGTTATTTCAACCTTTCTTTGGTGTACGAGTCTTTGCATGCCGCTAATGCTAACGTTTATTTTAAGCAATAAAGTTTTCTGAAAGCTCCCCATAGTGGTAAGACGGGGGATGAAGGGACAGTCAAGCGGATGGAGGAGGATGAGAGGGAGTGGCAACATGAATGAGGTCGGACATTGATGGAGGAGCAAGGCCGTGAATGGCCTTGCAGGTTAACAGAATCATTTTGAATTCAGTCTGAAACTTAACCGGGAGCCAGTGCAGCTGCTGCAAAACGGGAGTAATATGATGAATAGAAGAAGGTTCTTGTAATAATGCGGGTGGATGAATTTCAAAGCCGTGCCTATGGGGTTGAGTCTCAAAGCCGTGGCGATGGGTTGGATTTTGAAGTCATGGCTATGGGTCTTGTCTTGAAACCATACCTGTGGGTTGAGTCTCGAAGCCATGACCACGGGTTGAGTCTTAAAATCATGTCCATGGGAACTGCTTCTCAAAGCCATAGCTATTTTGAAGCCATGACTATGTGTTGAGTCTCAAAGTCACACCCATAGGTCAAGTCTCAAAGCAATGACTACGAACTGATTCTCAAAGCTATGGGTAGATATGGGTTAAGTCTTGAACCCATGGCTAAGGGTTGAGTATCAAAGGCATGGTTACGAGTTGGGCTTGTGGGTTAATCAATCGCAGTGGGTCAGGTTCAGTCATGAACTACAGTGTGAAACTATGCACGTATATCATATACCTATAAGACGGGTGGCATCATAAGTGACCAAGTGGAGAAACAAAGTAGGTGCTTCTAATAAAGCAAACAGTGCGCCTGTACACAAGACACCTGTGTTTTACCTAAATGGTGTAATCCTGTGATTACTGTAATAGATTAATACACTGAACACCATGTTCTGCCTTTTTCTTGTTGATGAATCATTCAGTGTTCCTGGAAGGCTGAAGGTAGCATCATATCTCTGATGTAACAGTGCTTAATCACGCCTCTCACTGGAAAGGCTTGACTGCAGAAGCAGGTTGTTACTAAGATTAACACAATCATTTCAGAGTCCAACGTTTAAACCAGATAATGAATCACGGCCACTGCAAAGTGTACTCTGCTCTCGATATCATGTCACAAATCTTATGAAATCAATGAGGCGGGAAACATTTGAATAAATGACGAGACACACCCGATACCTCTATCCATTGCTTGTTGGACCTTCAACTGCTGGTGTTGATAATCAAGACCTTTTTCATTATCGGTCAAAATGTGATAGACGATGTCAGGGGCTCTATTCTCTTATCCTCAGACATTGTTCTTCTGTTCCAAGCCCTCGGTTCACGCAAGCTTTCAACACGCGACACTTAGGTGGTGGTCTCCTCAGGAAATGCAACAATAAGTTGAGTGAATGTTAACAATCAGGCCCCTCTGACCACTGCCCATGTATCAACGGCTTGGCAAGAGCTCAATAAAGGAAAGGGAAACTGATAAGCCTGTATTGCTCCATGCTGTTAGATCCATATCAGGCAAGGCAGAAGGCCAAGCAGGGAACCACAGTTGTCACCTCTTCTGTTGAACAGCTCGGCTTCCCAGATGTTATCGTAATCATCTTGAGTCATTATCGCACAGGCACAAGCCCCGACAAGCAATACCATTCTGTGAGGTGTGTACAGACATTGATTTGGGTGTCTGCAATAGCTGGTTGTCTTATGCAATGGGTGACGGGTCTGTTTGATATTTGGCATTTCCCAGGAACAAAGGAGTTTCCTAGTCTTAAGAGCCACTTTTACTGTCAGCTCTTGCAGGAATGCCTCGGTATTCCGGGACTCTGGCTTTTGTCCATTTGAATATCACCCCGAAATTTAAATAATGGACAGTACGGAGAAGGAAGTGTTGGGTCTGTTTTGTGTTGTTTGTCATTTTAAACGTCCTCTATTTACTGTCCTTAACTTTATCCCTCGCATTCCCAGAATCATGTCTCTCTCAGCCTTGGTCACACGCCTCCTCGTCAAGCTGCGAAGGCTCATAAAGCAAGTGATCAAAGAGGGAATGGAAAAACGGTAGCAAGAAAAGGAGCAAAGGATGTGGGGTGAAGAAGAGGAGGTTTTTTGGCAGAGTATTAGGGTCCCATGATGGGTCTCTGGCCCATACAGTACGGGGGATTAAGGCAAGCATATGACTGCAACAGTTGAGAAGGATTACGGTGGGTAAAAAGTGGGAACTAGGCCAAGCCAAACCGCTAGATACTGAATCAAAAGCAGGCAGGTCACAGTGGGTTCCTGTCCGGCCGCAGCTCTGCTGCCTCATCCCCTCATCTGAGTTCATTGTATGAAGGCCTTGCCAATTAGCTGTTGAGTTGAAATGTGCGTTTAATGAAGCAAGATACCGCCTTGGCCTGTGAGGACTAGAATCCCTGCCTTAAAGCCTAGGCCAGTGTCCCGACAATAGCCGATGCTGTCAAAGGCTGATGAGTTTGCTTCCTCTCTCCGTTTGCCTGTGCTTTGTACATTTGACTAATCTTGTTAATAGTCTGGATGGAGGAGAAGACGTTACTATGGAATGGAATTCAGTTGGCAGAACACTTGGTTCATTTCTTTATAGATGCTGTTTATATCCGGAAAGAAGAGCATTAAAATATTTTTTTAATAACACGATACTGGAGATGAAGCTCAACAGCAGCCTCCTGAAAATGCAAACGTCCTTCATACATTGTGCAG
>JBBPDB010000040.1:1311467-1326387 GCA_037974465.1 Brachypetersius altus
TAACTAATGACTGTAAGACTGTCTCTGTAACCAATGACTGTAAGACTGTCCCTGTAACTAATGACTGTAAGACTGTCTCTGTAACTAATGACTAAGACTCTCTGTAACTAATGACCGTAAGACTGTCTCTGTAACTAATTACTTATATTCTTTGGAGTTATGGAGCACAAGAAGTGTTAGGCTGGAGGGAGAAAAGTCCCACAGTCAAGAAACTAAATAAAAAAAGATGGTGGGCATTCCAAAAAGACCATCGATCCAAAGCCCTTGACTAGTTCAAGAAGTGAAAGATTAGGGTTTTGAAATTGTACTGAAAATCTTATATCTGAACATGCAGTGCATTCCAAAAATCAGGAAAAGACAGACTGTATGCCGGATATGAGAAACATCTGGAAGATGTGATTCCAGGCAAAGGGGGTCTTACTGAGAACTCACTCTTCTTTTTTTCATCCATAGAAAACATAATAATTGTGCATTAAAACGTACAGAAGGGTGTCATTCAGGTGGCTTTCCACCTCAAATACACTTTAGTTTGTTGTCACTAAAGTTTGTTGTCACTTTAGTTTGTTGCCACCCATTCTCCATTCGTTCAGCCTGTCTTTCTCATTTAGATATGTGCCGTCTGGGGCTTCTATGTTGGAAACATGGGCCATTTTTGGATCACAGATGATTAAGTAATAAAACAAAGCTGGATCGTGGCTTTCTTCTTCTCAGGAAGGATTTTTTTGAGACAGCTTCGGTTGCTATCACATGGACGAACCCACATCTGAAGTAGATTTGGCCGTACTCGGGCTGTTACTAGAACCATATGTCTCGTGAGACGGACTTTGCCTTTTCAACATTTCAATATTTTTGATCCTCATGCGCCTTCCCTCTAAGAACCAAAGCATCCTGATTTGTTATTCATTGTCTCCACCGTGTTAACAAGGACTTATTGGGTTGGGGCGATTTAATAAGTGCTGCTTCACACTCTGACATCACCCTCAGGGTTATACAGTCGCCCACTTGAAAGCCTGGCTATAATTGAGCATTGTTAGCTGGTTTGAATGCTGATTTCCAGTTGGTGTCTGAAAGCAGACGTCACTGCAAATGATGTCTTAATAAAGAGACATTTGGCTTCCATCAGCTAGCCAAAAATGTTAATGGACATCAAAAGATGCAGATCTTTTGGGGTTTTTGAATTTAATATAAGTCAAGCTAGCAAAATTAAGGGAAAGTACACATTTTCAAACCCTTACTTTTTCATATTTGCCCCTTAAAAGAACCTCCTGAGTTAACGCCTTAAATTTTAGATTAATAGGTTTCACACTCGCCTTAAATCTGATTTTAGGGTAAATTTAACGGGTCAGTTTCACAAATTAATATGTGTTATATCCTAGCCATATAGATCGCTAACTGTACCTTGTACAGCATTCTGGAGATGAATTGAGGACAAATGAAGACAATTCAGTTCAGTCCAGCTCAACTCATGCTCAGACATATGGTTTAGCTGAATAGTAAATAGTCATTGTCCTTAAGTGGGGCTTCTTCACCCACCCACTACTTTATGTGGCCTATGGCATGGACCACCAGCAACTCCAGATACTGGGTAGATCGTCTAGCCTGGCTTTTGTTTTTCACATTTGAGCACAGATTAAATGTTCCTTACTGTAAATAATTGTCCATTTATCATGAAGATAAGTCAAAGGGTCAGTTAATGGATTACATATGCACACTAGCTATTGTGAGTTAGCTCAAAGTTGTATGGCTAACTGTTTTAAGGCACACGTTATTGCTGACAGGAATTTGTACATATAATGTAACTTCCTATTGAGTCTATAGCCATCAAGATTAATGTCGTTGCTAGCTAATGTAATGTCACTTTGTTTGCAATCTGGTAATGCATGTGAAGTGTTTGATGTGGCTTTAAGGTAAATTTAACTGACATAACAGCATTCAGTTATGCACAATAACACGTTACTGTTATTGTATTGTTTCTGTCATCTTTTGTGCTTTGCTCAATGCTGCTAACTACCCATGCAGTTATCATACATATGTTCACACTGTATGTTCACATTACTGTACCTTGTTGTATTGTTTGTATTGTTTCTGTCATAAATTGTTGAATGTTGCTATATGTTGGTCTGTGGAGAAACATCTCAGCACACTGTGCTGCTGACAATGAAGTAGTCTTGAACTTGGTGTTCAATGTATCCATGAAAATGGCTGTGGCATAACCAACAAATGGGTGTAACAGAATCACGACATTGGGTGTCGCCCCATTGCTTTAGTTGTCAGTGGTGGTATCGAGAGGGTGTTGTCGCCCGCACCTATGTTGAATACCTAAGTCCAGTCAAACACACATAGCGTCCACACCTGATCACATGTGCATGTTTCAGAACGCGAGCGGAGGTAACACTAGGCCATAAAAAAAGAAAGAAAAAAAAAAACAGTCAGCTGTGCTCGGAGACGACTGCAGTCAAATAAACTGTAATTAACTCTGACGTTGCTTTGTGTTCATTCATGCAATCATTTCCAGAGCTCTACTTGCTTTCAAGAGTTGGAACAAGTCATAAATCATGTGCAACATGGCAGGCAAATGGCAGTTTAGCTGCGAAGTGGTTCTTGTTGTTGATCTAAGATGGTTGCCACATTCTAGACAGGGATTAAGAGGATAGGGGTGTAACCAAGGGGAAAAAAAGACAATAAAGAGCTTTCACGCCGCAGAGTTTTATGGCCGTAATGAACACTCTGTTTCTAAGACACTGATCAGTGTTGTTGTAAATCATCGATGTTGACATAACCTTTCGTTTTTTTCCCCCCAACAAATTCCTACAATGGCTGAAGCCTCAGGAAGTGACCCAACCTATTGACCCAAGACCCTGGACTGCAGCTCCTTTTTGTCCAAGACGTTGTCGCTGTTTTAGCTGGTCAGGAGGATGAACAATGACGTCAGGCTTCGTGTTTGTGTCATGGTTTTATTCTATATTTGTGATAAAATTTTATGTACAAACATGATTAGCGACATTTTACAAGGGGCACACAAATGAAATCAGGCTAATAGTGCTAACACTGAAAAAGAAGGGAGAAAAAGAGAATTGATACCGTAGCTGCATTGTGCATTTTTTAAAATTGCGGAGTATTCGGACATTCGCTACGGTGGATTGTTGGTCAGAAGCGTGCAGGGGTTGCATTATTGCATTTCAGAAAGTAAAGAAAAAAAATGCTTTGGTCAAACGCAGTGTCAGCTTAATGTTCACGAAGCCCAGGACGTGCCAAACTGACAATGGGAAAAAGCCAGTGGACCTAAATCTTGAGGCTATCATTTGCTATATTTTTATTGTCAATTTGTTTTAACTTGTATAATGGTATTGTGATGAGCTAGCAGTTGGCAACTGCATAAGGGTATTTCACTCCATATGGCTGCAAACCGAATTCACAGATCACTTTTTTGAACATGACTGTAACTCGCTATGAAAGGCCTATTGGTGTGTTGAGATGTAGTTGCTTGCTATTAGCATTTATCTTGATAGTCAGACTGGATGGAAGCACGAATTGCCAAAGCCAAGGTTTCAGAGACTTCATGCTAAGATTCTGAAAGCTGTGGTGATGCAGTTTACGTCTGTGTTCTTCAGAAACTTACTGAGATGCAACAAAATCTTGCATCACTGGCCTTGCACATCTCGCATCACTGACCTGCTGTTAAACACATCCCACTTTTAGCAAGCTATAACACATCTAGAGGACTCACTTTTTCTTTTTTGGTGTGATTATGACTAGTTCATGAGTAAGAGCCCTCTAGCCACTCCTAGCACTAGTAGTGCAACCAATCCTGATGAGTGTGTTAGCTTGGAGACGTTAACATATTAACGTAAGGCACATTTTCAGCCACTCCTTATTTGTAATGTAGCAAAAAATTGTACTGAAGCACTACAGTATCGTATAGCATTAGCGAAAAAGGCAAAACGTTGAAACAGCTTCTATTGGAATCAACAGCATATCAAAGGTAAAAGCCATTTAACTGATTATGGAAGAGATACAAGTTCTGACAATGGAAGAGAACATTTAAGGCTCAAGAAAAATCTCATGTGCAGGTTTCACAGTGTAAAATACAGAAATAATTCAAATAATCCAAAGAAAAGCTTCAGCCAACGGCAGAAATGTGTTCCTAAATATTGCAATGATGTTCATAGAGAGAAGGGAAACAACAGAAACATTCAGGAAGAATTCTGGTCATTTTACAACTCATTCTGAAGAGATATGGATATATACAGTAGCGATCGTTTTGTTTTTTTTGTTCTTTTTGCATGATAGTGTATCAGCTGTACCATTTGTGAATCACTCCAATTAAGAGTCCTCTATCTTAAACAGCACAGGGTTTGCCAAGAGTTGCTCTGAAACATAATCATAGAAATATAATATATACTGAATATAAAACAAAGTGGGTGAAGGGTTAATTCAGGTTCGCCAGGATGTGCAAGTTCGTTGAAGCGGGGGCGGGAACGCCGGGGGAGATTATTTGAAGACATTCTCGAAGACAGGGCACTTGTGGCTTCGCAGCTTCTTCATGGTCTTTTTGAACTCCTTGCTGGATTTGTCCCACTTTAGGATGCCGGTGATGAGGTGCTGCTTGTCCACTTTGCGGCCCATGATGAGGTAGGTGCTGCTCAGGTTGTCCAGCTGAGAGCACGGGCAGTCGGCGCCGTTCTTCAGGTAGAGGACCAGCTTCTTCAGGTCCTTCTTCTTCAGCGTGCCCAGCTTCAGGGCCTTCCTCTTCTTCTGGAGGATCACCTTGCGGTCTGTGTTTTCCCGTTTCACCTCCTTGATTTTGGTCTTGA
Source organism: Brachypetersius altus (assembly GCA_037974465.1). NCBI lineage: Eukaryota > Metazoa > Chordata > Actinopteri > Characiformes > Alestidae > Brachypetersius > Brachypetersius altus. Next base: position 1,316,282 of record JBBPDB010000040.1, read on the forward strand.
TGGCTGAGGAGAGAGGGGAACAAAAGCAAAGGTCGGGTCAGGCTTTATGAAACCATACACGAGTGAGAGCCTCCAGCAAAACTGGGCTTAACTGACAGGTTAGGAAAGAATGGGCTCTTTGCTTTCAGAGGCTGAGCCATGGCCTGAAAACCTGGGCTCCTTCCAGACTCGCTCACCTCGGTGGCTTTTATTTTCAGGGAATTCTTTGTGCCTAAAAGATGAGAAAAGCCTTCATAGTATGTCTCAGTCCACACGGTTGCCCCCCAGGAGTGGGACCTTTTTTGATAAATGTTCCCTTTTGTGTCAACACCAAACCTTCTGAATGTAGAATTTTTAAAGCTGTATTGAATCTGCTACCAGTTCATCTGTGTAACGAAGCAGTTGAGGTTCATAATGAGTTTTGTGTGAAATGCTCTACTCAAGAGTAACTTGCCAAGTAAGAGTTGTTCACAGTGATGATGAACTAACTAGATGTCTGCCTCTTAAAGCTCCTTCACAGAAGGCTGTCCATAAAATGGTTATGAATAGTTTAGAGAAGCTTTGACACATTTCTTAAAATCTATTCTTGGAGGAAATCACTATGATGCAAAACAGTTCCCAAATTAAACTGATTTAGTTCAGCTCAGCCACAATTTCAGCATCATCAGCTTTCCATATAAGCACTCAGAAGACGTGAGTAGGTTCACTGGGGGGTCGATAGTAAATAAAATGGCGGCATTTGTGTTGGAAACATCTGGTTCAATTCACCACCACTGTAAAACGGAAAAGCATTAAGGAAGGTGTTTCATTTTACTGGTGAATGCTCAACCTGTTAGACAGAGCAAAAAGTCCTACTAATTAAGACGTAAGCTGGACCCGACGAGGCCGAACAGAATGCAGAGGTTGGGTTGCAAGGGAAATCAAAACCTACAAAAAAGAGATTAGACCGAAAAGAGAGGGACAGAGAGGGTCAGAAGGGGAGTTGTAATCAATATCAAGCTTCTGTCCTCTCCTCAGGGTCCCGGGGCACTTCATAATGACCCCGGTATCTTTGTCACAGACTCAAGTTTAAGGGCCTTCATCAAGATAATGCCATGGCCATGTAAACCAATCTGTCCCCGCTGCCCCCTCTGCTCCCGAGGGGAAAGAATGTCACAAATTGCAGCCTGTCTGCCCTATGCCCCTCCAGATGTAACCGAACCTTCTCGTCTTGTTTCGACGGAAGACCAGCATTATAGGCTTATTTTAATTAGGCGAGGACCACTGCTCCTTGGGTATCTAATGTTGTTTTTTTCCGATGTACAATTCTGGCTTGGATCGACTCTATTTTTCGTACCAGGTATTACATTTGTGTCACAGAAAATCAAAAAAGTTAAGCAGGGGAGTGCCAAGGCTTACCTCAACTGCTTGCCTTTTTTGGGTTTGGGCGAATGTAGCACATAGTACCTCATTTTGTTCTATTCCTTGCACCTAGACTGTTGCAGTTCCAAGTAACTACAATATTGGTAAATTGTCTCTTGCAGCATCACCAGCTACATCAAGGGGGTCATACTGTGGTGTAGACAATTAGGTATCAGGTACCAGTATTGTATCAGTTAGTAAAGTTGAGTCAAACAGCTACTATACAGCTGAAAAGTGACATAACTGGATGTTCCAAAGGTGATAGCTGACTAAACTATAATATTAAAAGTAAAGGATCTATGATTCTACAAAAAAAACTTTCTATTAAGTGGAGGTTCTTTAAAATTCAAGGTTGTTTAAAACCAAAAGTTGTTCCTCTGTTGCATTGCTCCAACCCTGCTTGGCACCTTTATTTCCCAAATACAATTCTTGGCAACCTTACATGAAGCGTTTGGCATAAAAGCTCAATTTTTTTGCTCAATCATTGTAGCCCAAATTTTGTTTCTTTAGAACTAGCCAGTCATCTGAACCTTTCTAAAAATTCATCCCCAAATCTTCTCTCAAACATTTAAGGGGTGAATCCCAAAGATTTACAGAAAAACGTATTTAATGTAATTAAGCCAAATTTGGACTCCGAAGGCTGATTGGCCATGTCTGACAAGAAAATTGATTTTGCCCCAAACCTTTTTTTTTTTTTTTGCCCATAGAACACGAACACCATGTATCCGTGCCGGCAGCGTAACAAATGGTAAATTGTCATCATACTGCCAAACAACTTATATTTTTGTCTAGTTTGTGTTAGCGCTTGATGTGTCAGTTGTTTTGTTTGCTTTGTTTGGTGTACCTATGTCACATAGAACTAAAGACATTGTAATTTTAAAAGCATGTTATAAACAAAAATTTGAACAAATTTCTTTTACTTTAAGAAAAACACGATATCTATGTACCCGGGAAAACTTTCAGGATAGTCTCCGTCTGCAAGTGGGTGGGGAAAACCTGCAGAGGGAGGGGATCCGGAGAGCGTCAGAGCGATGGTGCGATGAGAGAAAGAGCAGCAAATGGCAAGGGTGTAGGAGAACAAACGCCAGTTCTAGACAGTTTACTGATACGCTCTGAGTTCTGAGGGTTAAGTTAAATCCACAGTTAGAGGCTAAAACCCAGACAGTCCACATGGACTGAATCAGTTAAGAAGCCCTGCCTGGTGTGAAGCTTTTGCTTTTCTGGGTGAAGCAGTGCTTTGTGGAAAGTCAAGCCTGACCTTTTCCTGTCCTTTGGTTTCCTTCCCTCCATAATCTCAGCCCACCTCTTTGGATTTGATGTAATCTGCCTGATCTTTCACTAAACTCTCTTTAACCTCTTTAATCTTTTGGCTTCCTTCACCTCCTGATGCCTGGGTTGCGTGCAGGTCAACTACCCGGTGGTCCTGCTCAGAACCGTGACCACCTCTCAGGTGAGTCGATTTCAGTCTGAAGGGCCGAGGAGGGTGCGGAAACGTGCAAAATTTTACGTCCAGTGTCAACCTTGGCTCCTTTAGCACCCTTTTAGGAATTCTCTCCAAATAGTCACCTTGCTCCCAAAGACCTGTGGAAAAGGACTCTATGGGGAAAAGCTTTTGAACAGAGATTTACTGCTAATTGCCCTTTAATGGCCTGATCGCTCTCCACCGGCTGTCAGTGCATAGACCACAGTGAAACCCAATCCTTCCTGTGCGGCGTTGGGGCCTGGCTCATGTGTCCACAGTGGTGGACGACCGCAGCCAGAGAAAGTTATACTTTTGGAATTCGCTCTCATTTAGAGACCTTTATAAGTTGGGATGAGGCATCGTAGCATTTCAACATTACCTTTAAGATTTGAGGGGGTTGTGGGGATGACTAGACGACGAGAAAGTATGTAAGCATTTCTCGAACCTTCCAGGCACCGATTCAGCGAGAACTCCGCCACCCCATCTCTTACACCTACTCACAACTAATTAGCACTGCAGAGGACTACGGTTCACTTTTCCAGGAATTAACGGCGCACATGGAAGGGATTAAGCGCTTGATCCGGAGTCTCGGCTCTATGAACTGCTTCTTTAAGAGGGCTTAACATTTAATGGAATTTAACAAAACGATCAGACTTCGTAGTTTTTTCACCGTGGGAGGGGTGGGGGGCGCAGAGACAAATCCAGGCCCACCCACAAGAAAGCACTTTGTCAAGGTTTAAATTCCACCTGAACTCTCGGTGCACCTTTCAGCCATAATCCGTACAGTTGCAGAGCGCTTAGTAAAGTCAGTGCCGTATTTCAGCGGAGGCTCTGCGGCTAATACCCTTAATACCCAACTGTTGCTGACCAAAGGCCCCCGCATAACGACAACACGGTCAGTTTGATTTGGCTCTCCTGTATCCCCCCGGAGTCCCTGGCTACAGTCAAACCCCGCAAGTGCTAAGAAAAATGGCGAGCTTGTTGGCCTTCATGGCCATGTTACTGGAAATGCTTACCGTATAAGTGCACTTTGTGGGTACAATTACAGACCATAGCCCAACTGAACAGTTAAAGCAACAGACCCCCCCTATCCTGTCCATCAAGTGAAAGGGACCCCTCTAGGGGATTTCACTGTTTTTGTGATGTCACAAAAACCCAACACATTTACAAATGCCTGCTTCATTCAGCCTACAGCAGTTAAGCCCAGCCTATTCACAGTGAGGGGCATTTAAGCCCAGACTGTTTTAATTTTTGTTTGTTTGTTGTTTTCTTTTTAATGAGGCACAATTCAGAGCAGCCTTTTAGAATAGAGGATATTTACATCTATTATTCATGGCCTGATTCATGCTAAAGAAAAAGAAGGGTCGGACAATGATCAAATATGAATTAACTAGCTAAAAAAATAAAATATAATAGTATATAAATGTACAAACATGGGGACAATACAGGATATGGACCCTTTTAACGCTTCCATCCAGAACCACGTTCCACCATATTTCTGATACTTTTGGTCTATAAGAGAGCACCGAACCAGCCTGAATTACTTCGTCTTGACTAATTAATTATGCTGTATTTCTTTTATAAATTGAAGCTCCCATTTAATGTTGCGCACTGGCTCCAGCACAGCAGTAGCTGATGAGTGACGCCGGTGTCGGTTGGTCAAACTGTGCAATGTTATACAAGTCATGTTCATTAATCTTCATGAAAAACTTCATGAAAAACATTTTCGCTTGGGTTAGATGATACTTTGTGGCTTTTGGGGGAAAAAAACAAGCTCTGCGCTTCCTCACCCCGAGTGAGTACATCATCCTAGACAGCTCCGGTAAATATTTGCACGGTCAGCTTTCTGTTCGGCAGCCGATGACCTCTGTTCTCCTGGCACTTCATTAAAGGAGTAACCAAGGAGGAGAGGAACCCGACAGCTCTGCTTAACATTGTCCACAAAAATGGGATGTTCCAAGGTCAACATCCCTTGTTTGACATGTTTTTTTTAACCGTTTGAACATTAGCCGCATGGATCAGCACCAAAAGCACAACAATATGGCAAAACTGCTCCTTATATGGCAGTTCCCTGGTTTGTGCTGGTACTGGAGGTGTCAGGCATCATGCTGAGCTTTGTTTGGTGTTCCTGTGTCACATAGAACCAAAGTTACTGTAATTTAAAAACATAATAATAATAATATTATTATTATTATTATTATTATTATTATTAACACTACTGGGGATTTAAAAAACGACATCACATGCAAATTTTTTGGAAAAATGCTTCAACTGATTTAAACACATTTCCAAAGGATGAAAGGAACCGTTCAGCAAAAAATCTAATGTACGAAATTTTCCCTGTGACTCCACATGTGGTCAATGAGCTGAGGTGTCAAAATGTTGCTAAATAAACCTCAGAAGAAACTACATCCAACTCTTCTTTAAGGTGGAATGGACTCGGGAAGGTGGTTTAGGACACTGTAAACTTCAGACACCCATTTCAGACAACCCTAAGACTGAAGCAGACTGACCTTGGATCAGATTCCTCTGTAATTAGTGTGACTGCATAAGCAACCACACTAATGTTCTTCTTAAGACCATTAGTGTTACTAGTAATTCACTTAACTATAATTTACTTATTAATAGAATTTATACCCCAGCTTCTGATCCTGGTAACTGCTTATAAATGATATCTGAAATGTTTATAACCTATTTAACAGCAAGAAAAGCTTATTAATCATCCAATAGGGATGTTTTTTCAAGTTAGTAACTTGAAAAAGCATTATAAACATTCCATGTAAGGGTTGTCTTATTGTGGTACCAGCAAAAAAGACCAAAGTGTGATAATATTGATGTGTACTTTGCCTTGAGGCCTTGAGGTGGTAAGTGGCTGGTCAACCATGCGCTGAGCCTGTAAAGGCCTGCAGATGGCTAGCTTTTAACCCCCCTGTCCGGCTCGACTTGCCCACTTGTACCATCACAGGGCAAGAGGCAGACTTGCAGATGTTGCTAATGGTGCCATAAACCCGGTTGGGGGGAGGGAGGGGGGGCTCGAAGGATGACAACATTTCCAAGCACAGTTTCCTCCGCAGCCTGCGATGACTAAACACATGCAGAAACCACAGTTCCGCAGGGAGAGCTCTACACTTTTACTGCCCTGGGACCATCATTTACGCATCATTGACTACAGGAGGACCTGCCAAGTAAAGTGTGAGGAGAAGTGTTCTACTGGTCGGCCGATAAGGTCAGGGAGAAGGGCAGTAAAAGGGAGGCCTGGACATGAATGGCATTTCCCATAAAAGTCCAGGTTTCCCATAAAATGGTCAGTGAGTGAGTCTGGTCAACGCATTGAGATCAAAAGCCGGACGAACTCTCGCCGTCTGCCGCGGTATGTGAAATATCCACTAGTCATCTCTTGCTCGCGTCACTGGCAGCGAGGAGTTATGACTGGGCTTAACCGCGGGTCACCCGAGGCCCTCATTAAGATGTTTGTGAAATCGGAACCGCGCAACGGACGACATCAGTGGCGTTTCCGAGGAATCTGCAACCTTCCCAGACGAAACGGATTAGCATCGCGGCGTGCAAATGCCTGAAGTGCGCTCGCAAGATTGCTCATATGGCCAAACACAAACGGAACAAATTTGCCATTGTCAAAGACCGTTACATCTACAGCCCACGGTCAACAAGCCAAAGCTCCTGTTACTGCACTCGAGTGCATTTACCCCTTTAACTGTCCTTTTTCTGTTTGCAACACTAACCGTTCCACGGACATGTCATGGTATACGTTCTAATCTGTCATTTTGTTGCTGTAGATAAAAATAGAAGATATATAGTCACATGCAAAGGTTTTGGCACCACGTTTCACATTTTTATATTTTTAAAGAAAATACACTTAAATTTGACGCATTATGGCAGACAAATTCCATTTATGAGTCCCGCATATAACTGTAATTTTAAAAAAATCATATGAATCTTCTTATAAGTGATAATAAGATCATTCACTACAACTCACTAATATTTTTAGATCATTTTTGTATATTTCTAACCTACAATGCACTGGAATGGCAAATTCAGAAAATGGAACATATAAATATATAATATAAAGGAAAAAAAAGCATCACTGGCTGCTAAAGTTATGAGATTTTGTTATAATTATTTGTTACAGTGAATTTGTTGCCGTTATTGGTTATTGCATGATTAATGATACATTGGACATTATGACACATGATGGGAATTAATGGTAAAAACATTGGAATATTACTGACTATAAACTATCATGACCCGCGTCCATGTGACACAGCAAGGATATAATCATGTATAAATTTCTCAATTTTTTTTATTGAGGAGCCAATTAGCTTTTCGTGCTAGCTAGTAAAACAGCTGCAGTCACGATTTTCTTTTTTTTCTCATTGCTATTTATCAAAAATAAAAATCTGTGCTTTGAGAGCCAAGGTGGTGGGTTCAAATACAACTAGATTTTTCTTTAACACAAAATTTTCTATGGGGGCATTAGGTGGTCCGGTGGTTAGGGAGTTACCCTTGTGATCAGAAGGTTGTGGGTTTGAATCCCAGTACTGCCAATGGCTGCCCGCTACTTCACTTGGTGTATGGGTTAAATGCAGAGAACAGTTTTACACGCTGTGGTGTGTTCACACATGACTATAAGGGCTTTACTTTTACTCGAGAATAACCAATATCACGGCTCTCAAACCAGCTATTGGATGCCATCCAAACCTTCTGCAGTGCATCAGTTGTGGGCCTAGTGGTTGGGGAGTTTGCCCTGCGATCAGAAAGTCATGGGTTCATGGGTTAGTGGCACCACTGAGGTACCCTTGAGGAGGAATTTGGTGCTGTATGACAGAACGGGCACTTAATTGAAGAATACTCTCCCTCTACACACTACTGGACAGCGCCAGCACAGGCAGGTGACAAGTCACTTCTGAACATCCATCCCGAGCAGGAATGTTGGTCTACTGGTGTAGGATACTTGCCTCTGGAACAAGAGATCATGGCCTTCAGCAGCACCACCGGGTTCCTGAGTAAGACCCTTTACCCCAAGTTGCTCAAGATAGACTGCCCCTTATAGGAAGGGAATGGAAGTCGCTTTGCCTATACTAGCCTCCTTTAGGTCAGCAGGCCTGGCCTAAACAAAGCTGTCCAGAAAAGTTAGTGCAAGATTTCCAGTCCTGGCTCGCTGGAGCCCCTGCCTGAATAAGGCTTTACGTGTGTTTTTTGTGCTCCTAACCAAAACCAGCATTTGTTTTCCTCCCGGGAGGACAGGAGGAAGCGACTGGTGCAGCGCGCTCCTTTTGTCGGTGTAGCTCCCGCTGGGACAGGCCCTAATGGCCTCTGTTACGGGCTCGTTTAACAGCCATCGTCAGTAACCCTCACTCCCACCGTCTGGATCAACTCCCACATCGAGCCAAAAACTGCTATTGAGACACGAAAGCAAAACAACCATCCATCTTAATTATGGAGGAAAAACCGGGGCTGTTAATGTGCCATCGTTCGCATGGTACACCAGGACCAGGTAGACCAGAATGGAATGTGCCGCCGGTGATTGATTGACTGGTTTTAGCAGCGAGACACAGCTTGTTTGACTTTTTTTTCATTTTTGCTTTTTTTTTCTGCTTTCCCAAGGAACCAGAATAGCTGGAATGAGTGCTAATGCAGAAGTTCTGGATGGCTAAGCACTCACACATGCTAGCTGGAAAAACCTTGGCACCATTAGAGGGATGACTAAAGTCTGGGGAGGGAGGGGAGAGGAGTGGGGCAAAAGAAAAGCAAAAGGAGTGAAAGTTCTGACAATTTCAAACAGTGGGCAGAAAAAAAATCATTATGGCAAATGAAGATGTGTTAAATGTCGGCAACTTCTCTACTATTTCTAAAATGTTTGAGAAAAAGGTGAATATTGATCCATAAAAATTTGGGCACCGCATGGTCAATTTTTTATTTTTTTAAAGAAAATAAACCTGTGAAAAAGTTATGGCACATTTTCAATTCCATGTTTTTCCACCAATATGTTAAACCCAAGAAACTGAAACACGCCTAAAGCTTTGCATACATATTTACAAGAATTTACCTAAAGCAAGTTTTGAAATTGGTTTCATAATTATATAATGACCTTATTATTGACAAAATATGATTTTTTTCTCTCACCAAAAATGCTTGCATTTGAGATAAATTTGAATTGTTGCTGCAACACACTGAACTGCACCTTACATATTCAGAAGATAGAACATTTATATAATACATAAAAATGTTCTAAATGTTTTTTGAGTTGGAAATATAGTTCGAGAGAAACACATCTGATTTACTGAACTGATTTTCTTAAGGAACCATTCATTCAGAAGTCCTTTAAAAGAGTCCAAAGTGTCATTTAAGGAACCTTAATGGATGGTTCCTTTAAAAATCGCCAAATAAACCCTTTTGTGGACGTTAATAGTAAACCAGACTCTCCCTGAGTCAGCGGGGACTGAGCTGACCCCTGTGCAGAGGTCAGCACCGCTGCTGTTGTCACGTCCATCGGGCCAGACAGGAAAACAAACATCCCAATTTACGGCTTTGAGCGACGGCCAAATAAAGGCTTTAGGACCTGGGTGAATTACCTCAATTCATTAGTTACAGAGTAGTGGCCTCTAAAAGGGTCATCCAAACCATGACATGGATTTACAAGGACTGAAAAGGACCTGCAGCTGTTATTCTAAGCACTGGGGACAGTCGTCTAGTTCCATCATAAAATAAACCCTTGACAGCAACACGCTGGGAAAGAAAAATCTGTAAAATAAAAATTACCTTTAAAAAGGGCTCCAAATAAAGTGGATACTTAAAAAGCTGGTCAAAAAGAAAATATTAGACTGGTAAGCCTTGATAGATTGGAGCTCATGGACTCCAGAGACTCCATATCCTGTATAAAATACATCTTATATATTCCCAGCCAGTCAACAGTCATGCTTCACAATGAACAATTTCTTGATTTGTTTTCAATAAATGTAGTTTTTAATCTTTTTTAGGTTTTTTTTATTGTTTTTTGTAAAAGCTAGATGGAAAAAAGTAATAAAAGCCATAACACTGAAGGCCTCACTTGCAAATATAAAAAGATATTCATATATATAAAGAAAAAAGGTAGCACTTTACTTATGACGCCTACATAAGCCCTTTATAACAACTTTCCACTCCAATTAATTTTAGCGTGAACCCGTTCCAGTCCAGTGTCTGTTAAATTCCTCCACAAACACCTGATTCTGCTTTATGAGGGACTGATCAGTGATCAGCTGAATCC
>JBBPDB010000040.1:1369960-1378928 GCA_037974465.1 Brachypetersius altus
CCGCGGGCTTCTTGGGCTTGGGTTTGGCCACGACTTTCTTGACTGGCTTCTTAGCAGCGGGTTTCTTGCTCACCTTGAAGGAGCCCGAGGCGCCGGTGCCCTTAGTCTGTACCAGGGAACCCTTCTTCACCAGGGACTTGAGGGCCAGCTTGACACGGGCGTTGTTCTTCTCCACGTCGTAGCCTCCGCCGGCCAAAGCCTTCTTCAGCGCAGCCAGAGAGACGCCCTTCCTCTCGCTGGACGCGGCCACTGCTTTCAGAATCAGGTCCGATACGCTCGGACCGGACTTCTTGGCCTTAACGGCTGACTTCTTTTTAGGCGCCTTGGCCGGCGCCGCCGCGGTTGCTGGAGCCGTCTCAGCCATGGTACTGTCGCTAGATCTCGGGGTCGGAACTCGCCGTTATCGTCGGATTAGTCCAGTACAGAAAGTGCAGAGAGTCCAGGCGTCAGGAGAAGAGTCAGTATTTACGTTCCTCCTGAACGAGGGCGGGATTTAAACGGGAGATGAGAACCTTATAGACTCAACCGCCCGCACGGCTGCTCCCCAGCAGCGGAGAGGCGCCCTCAGATGTGTTTTCTTACCCTGAGAAACGTGATAATTTCCGCGTTAACCTGCATCGTATCTCCGTGCGGCGGGCACGGACCAATAGCTGACTTCTTGGTTTCCGAAACCGAACCACGGTCGGAGTTTTTCTGACGCACGTTTGGCACAAAATTGCCCAAACGCGGCAAAATCTGCCTGGAAAATGAGTGGGAAATATCGTACTTCCTCTACTCTTTCAAAGATTATATGGTAAATTTCGCTACGGAAGGTGGTCCCAGCGGTCAGCACGCGTAGAGAAGACCCTGATCTACAAGTTAGTCCTGATTTTAGATCAAGATTTGATCCGGAGAAGGTTTTTTAAGTCGTTTTCCACGGCCGAGGTAGCACAGCTCCTCACTGTCGCCATTTCAACCTCGCTTAATCTCAAAGATTCTTTCTTCAAGCACCAAACGCGAACAACGACTTATTTTCTGTCAGAGATTGCACTGGAAACAGAAATAAATGAGCAAAATTGTCTCTTTTAGTAGAAAAAGGCGTCGAGTCCGTGTCGTTAAGATTGTGAACTATGTTGTAGCCTCGACTCAGTGTGGAGCCTATGCTAGTTCTGCTGGGCTCACGTTTAGCTCGGGGTATTGTAAGGCAAATAACTGAAATAGATGTAATTTATGTGTATATTCTACAACGTAGGTATATTAAAACTACATTTCATCCTACTTGAATCTCAATCGGTCCCGTGGTTTGGGATAAAAGTTTTTAAACACTCTTTAGCTCGGATTAGCATAGCCGTTCAGTGGATGTAAACAATGGCTTCATTGAAGGAGGCGGCATCACAGTTACACAGTTTGGACATTTTTTGTTTCATATATTTTGTGTTTTTCTCGTTTGTATCCACTTATTTGCCTTTTGAACTCTTTGTAAATAGTATTTCTTCCTTAATCAGGGCTGCTGGACCCCAAACAGCCCTGAAGTTGAGTTTGCTGGGTTTTCATTGCGCCTGCACTCCCTTCACCAGTACAATACACACAGCATACAAATACATTTGTGTTTAATATGCAGATTAAATTATTTTGACTGTAAAATATCTGCATTTAAACATCTAAAACATGACCAAACTATTCTGTGGGCACAATGTTTCATAAACTGCGTTTCTAACATACTTGGCTAGAGCTGCATTATACACTGCTGTTGAATTACAGTTAATTTTAATAGAAGCACAATTATTTGTAACAGCATACAAAGGAGCCTGGATGTGGATTTAATATGTAATGTGCTTCATTTCATCATTTTTGGATTCCTTGTGAAAACAACCTATGGTTTCTTTGTAAAATATCTGCATTTAAATGCATTAAATTGCAGTAAACTGTATTTTGTTGACACAAAGATTCATAAACTGTATTTTTTAGCATTCTTAACATTCTGCATTATATACTGCCATTAAATTAGTTAATTTAATAATGTTTTTCTTTATTATTATTTTGTAAAGGAACACCTTGTCTTAAAGATCACAAGCCCAGAGGTTAGTGATTACTTAAGCAACAATGTAGTCTCACAAATGCATGTGAACGCATTCAGGTTTAAGGGATGGAGTCTGTTTGAAAGAGGAATTCCATTCATTTTTCAAAGCGTCTTTGTAATTAAGTGATTATGAGATGTAAACAAAGTCATTCGGGCTTGGCATCAGGACTGTTCCCAGTAAAACTAAACCCATTCATGAGTCTAAATGGTCCCCAAAGAAAAGGGATTTAGTTCAGATTCACTATTTTATCATCATCAACATCCATATAAACACGTGGAGCTTCACTGCTGAGTTTAGAGAGTTTCTGGTTCCTTTCACCTCCACTGTACAGAAATGCCATGGACTGCGGTTCCTGCACCAAGACGTTAGCAGCAGACCCTTTAAGAAGCCCTCTCTCACTGCAGACACTGGTCAGGAACTGTGTGAGGAACATGATAAAGCGTTTGAAGGACCGACTTGGCCTCAGAATTCCCCAGTCAGATCTGTGGCCTCACAACTGACAGGACGCAGAACCTCAGAGGTTCTAGTGGAGCCCAAGCCATGACGGGTCAGAACTCTTTTAGTTGGGTTTTAAAACCCCATTGCACAGTAAAACAATGTTAATACTTGTCATATGGGTCAGCTGGGGTCCTAGTGGTTAGGGAGATGCCCCTGTGATCAGAAGGTTGTGGGTTTGAATCCCTTGACTGCTAGTGGCACCTTGAGTAAGGTACCGTCCCCACACTCTGCTCCCCGGGCGCAGTGTTCCGGGCTGCCCCCTGCTTCACTGCAGTGAATGGGCTAAATACAGAGAGGATTTCACACTGTGTGCTTAATAAGGGGCCGCTTTATTCTATTTTTGTTTGTACTGTTATATATACATACACACATATATATATATATGTGTGTGTGTGTGTGTATATACATACATATGTATGTATGTATAAGATGTGCGTAATTGTACTAAATACCTATATACTGTCTGAAAATAAGACAACTCTTTGAAAACATCGAGACATTTTATATTTGAATTAGATGAAATATGACCGCATTGTTGTTCTATTTTGAGTTTTTTGCCATCACAACATTTATGACCAGCTTAGATCAGATCAGTTACAACACTAATAATGAAATCAGATCAATCGTAAATGAAAAAGTACATTTAAATGTCAAGATTTTGGAGTTCATTTGAAACTGTATTTAAATGATAAAGAATAAAATGCCTCCATTTTATTATTTTTTCAAGTTATTTAATATACAGTATAATAAAGTAAATTTGAATGCTAAACTAATACTCTTTTTTTTTTAAATGCAAAGCTGATAGTTTGTATTTGTCCAGAAAATGTTTAGATAAAAGCCTACAAAGGAACGAAAAGCCAATACTTTGTATATTTGTAAATAAATAAATGATTAAAAATGATGGAAGTGCTTATGACTAAAAACAAGGTGCATCATAACATTAAAAATAATGTTTAATAGATTTAATAAAATGTGAGTGTAGTAACACAAGACCTTATTAAGGCTTTTTAAAAGAGTAAAGAAAAACAAATGCAAAGTTGATTATCAGTTTTAATGAAAAATAAAATCAGAAATGCCTAAAAAGGAACGTAAAGTTGAAGGAAGTTAGACAAAGGATAATCTCTGTATTTGTAAACAAATATTTAAAAAAAATTAACCTCATTTAATAGAATTGATGGATAGACTTTGAAGATTTTATAGGATTTTAAAAAGAAGAAACAACTGCAAATATGATCATATTTTAAATGAGTGAAATATTTAGATAAAAGGAAGAGCTTCTGGCTCATGTATTAATTATAAACATTTTTTTAAAGTACATTAATCAAATGCCCCTTATGTTTATTTAAGTAAAACCCAAAACGTTTTTTTTATAAAAGTAAAATATTTAGTTAATGGCTTACGATCAAATAAAAAAAGCAAAGATTTTCACTTCTATAACTGTAAACAAAAAATATTTTAAAAATACCACAGAAGAAAATATATAAGATCTTATGACTTAAGTACCAATAACAGTCCATGTGTAGTTGCAGGCTTGGAGGTGAAATGTCGCCCCCTATCGTCGAACAGTGTTGGGTATTTTTGGGGTTTTGCTCTTTGACGAACACGTGGGCGGCCCTTAAAAGAGCCTTGGTGTTTTTGTTGTGGTGGGGGTGGTCGGGTGGGTGTCCGGGGAGGAGTTTAGCCGCCAAAGCCGTAAAGCGTGCGTCCCTGGCGCTTCAGGGCGTACACCACGTCCATGGCCGTGACGGTCTTCCTCTTGGCGTGCTCGGTGTAGGTGACGGCGTCCCTGATCACATTCTCCAGGAACACCTTGAGCACACCGCGGGTCTCCTCGTAGATCAGGCCGGAGATACGCTTCACGCCACCGCGGCGCGCCAAGCGGCGGATGGCCGGCTTGGTGATGCCCTGGATGTTGTCTCGGAGCACCTTACGGTGACGCTTGGCTCCTCCTTTCCCCAGCCCCTTACCGCCTTTCCCTCGGCCAGACATCCTCTTGGTCTCTCTTCGATTCTCTTCTTCAGACGCAGATTCAGCAATGACGCGACGCGCGGTCCCGGCAGACCGTATATGCTCATGAAGCGGACCTAGTTGAAACCATGCTGTTCGCGTTTGGCATCGTGCCAGTATGGCCCTACGTTATAGTGACGCTTTGTGTATGTTTTGTGGGTTGATATATATTATCCTCGCTTATTGGTTCTTATATTACAATTCATACACAAATCGAATACATAATTATTAATGAATGCTGTTTTTAGACGCGACGACAATCTGTATTGGAAGGCTGAAGGGAGGAGCTCTTTTATTGAGTGGTGGGCGGCTCTGAAAAGAGCCTTTGAGGAGAAAGAAAGAACACAGCCTGGTCTGTCGCTGTGGTGTTCTCACTTGGAGCTGGTGTATTTTGTCACTGCCTTGGTGCCCTCGGACACGGCGTGTTTGGCCAGTTCCCCGGGCAGCAGGAGGCGCACGGCAGTCTGGATCTCCCGGGACGTGATAGTGGAGCGCTTGTTATAGTGGGCCAGGCGGGACGACTCCCCCGCGATCCGCTCGAAGATGTCGTTCACGAACGAGTTCATGATGCTCATGGCTTTGGAGGAGATGCCCGTGTCCGGGTGTACCTGCTTCAAGACTTTGTACACGTAGATGGCGTAGCTCTCCTTTCGCGACTTCTTGCGCTTTTTGCCCCCTTTTGCAGCAGTTTTTGTCACTGCTTTCTTCGAGCCTTTCTTCGGCGCGGCTTTAGCGGGTTCCGGCATCGCGGAAAGTCAATATCGATCCGCAGTGGAAACGAGAAACTACACATGACCTCCACCGGACAAATGAGTTTATATATAGAACGTATGCAAATTTGGCAATGCTGCGGCTCAGGCGTTCTGATTGGGTGCAATTTTCCTCCTGCCTACCGATTGGCTGGCGATGGGTGTAGACGTTCCACTGCCTCGACCTATAGTGGATGCTGTTTGCTTAACCAGACTCTGTGTGTGTGTGTGTGTGTGTGTGTCTCTCTCTCTCTCTCTCTCCCAAACCGGTTTGAACCGGATTGAGGAACAAAGACGCATGAAGTTAGGTCATGCTGAGCTGATGATACACGGATTGCAACGGACTGAGATCCATATTCATGTTAAATAATAATATTTTATTGTACTGACACACAAAAACAGTGTTTTACTGTGTTTACTGTTGCATGTTCTCTCCACACACTGACATGCCAAAATGCAAATTAACATTATAACAGATGCTCATCATATTTATTTCATTTTTAGAGTAAAAAAAACCAAATGCATACACTTAAGGCAACAAAACAATGCAAAATGCAGCCATAGCTGGTCAAATGAAATGCCAGTCTATGCGAAAAAGGAATAGTTGAATGGTACGGAGCTTCATGTAAACATCCACTGTGGTCTGGATGGATGGTGCAGACGCCATAAACTCCAGACATCAGCTTTCGCTCCCTGGGAGAGGCTGGAAATGAGAACAGGCATAGTAAGCATCATCTGATCCAATAGTACAGAAACAGTGCACTGTGGTGTGAAGGTGACCGTGCATATTTAGCTCTTGCCAGTAGAGGACGTGAATAAGACAGGTCTTAAACAGCCTGGAGAATAAATAATCAATGAGGCAGCTGCCAAATACATGATTCTGGAAGAACAAAAGACACCATGACGGTTTTTAATGTGTGTATGCAGAGAGCCCCTCACACCCACCCTGTAGTCCGACACTTCGCTCCTGAGCTCTGGCCGTCGCCACCTCTCACTGGCCAGGATTTTTAAGACCACCAATCCAAAAGCAACGATCACGACTCCCAGCGAATTGGCGAGCACGGCCTCTGGCGGCAGGTCAGCGTAAGGCAGCGTCCCATTGGTGCTCTTCTTTCTAAGGGAAGGAACCAATCGCAGAACAAATTTTGCATACAGCAGCTTGTGAACAGGAAAATAGTGGCAGCATTCATGCCCCTTTTGTCTCAGTTTCTTTCCTCCTCCTTGTTTTTTCCCCCCATTACAGCGGAACTGTTCCGTTATGCTGTTAGATAAGCTAAGCTCAGCTCAGACCCCGTGTGAGTGGTTTACAGAAACGCTCTTTAAAAGCCAAACACCGTCTGAGCTTTCTCTACCCATAATAACCGCAGCAGAGCCCCTTGGGCCATGGCCCAAAAACACTTCATGCGCCTGTCTTGTACTTTTTAAGACAGAATTGCATACATTTTTCCATGTTTCTGTGTAATTCAGTGGATAAGACGTACAAAGTCATTCAGAGTCGATTTGCTCGGAAGTGCGTCACAGTGACTCTGATTTTTTTTTTTTTACAGTGGCGGTGAATGAAACCAGACGTCTCCAACACAAATAAACTCATTTTATTCACTATAAATCACTTCTTTGGGGACTATTTTGCCTCACAACGCCCTGTATGTATCCCTCCACCATGAATGGGTTTAGTTTTAGGACCAAAAGCTTCTCAAAACCAGAACCATCTGATGAAGAACTTTCTGTGAGGGAAAGTTTTTTTTACAGGCAGACGATTTTCTATAGAACAGGGTGTTTTACGCCAAACCCACTCTGTCTCTGTTTACATGTGAACGTGTGGAAATTTTGAACTGGGGGAATTTCCCTTTAAAAGTCACAAATAGGGATTTCAGTGGTTATTTCTTAGAGGAACTGCAGCTGACCAGCAGGTTTGCTTCTTTAGCTACGAGCCTATTGTGGCTGACAAGCAATTTTAGCTTAAGAGCACCAATTAGCATCATTCCTAAGTCATCACACACTCACTCACTCTGTGATCTCTAATAGACTTGCTTATGTAGTTTCTGACACCATACGACTCACTGATGCCTACAAAGTTGGACAAAAGCACAGACAGAATTGGCACCAATGCGACTGCAGAAACAAACTTTACTTTTTTGTGGCAATAAACACAACTGCCCTCCACGAAGAAGACCAGGGTTCGAGTCCCCAAACTACATCAGTAAGAGTTCGTGAATAATACTACATTTACCAAGATCTGCAACATGATCCAGCTGTTAGTAGCTCTAGATCAGGGGTCACCAACACAGTGCCTTCAAAGACCACATGAGTCGCCCACAGACCTGTTTTTAAAATAGCACAACTCTCCGCTGAACAGCGTTTAACGTTTCATTTCTCCCTGTTGCTTTTGTTCTTCAACCACATTTGCATTTATATAGATTTTTAATTGACAAAATCTTTTTTTTTCAGTAACACAGATAACACAAGACAATGTGTGTGTATCGCTGTGCTATCATCACTCACAGACTTTTTTATATTACTATTTTTTATATATTACTATTATTATCTCTTTTAATTAAGTTTCCTGACAGACAATACCAGAGAGGGCAAAATCATACGTGAAGTTTAGATAAACTCTGTTCTAGTGTATCAGACTGGGAGCCCTTAGTGTGGCTCGGTACCTGTAATGTAGCTCTGAGTTTCAAGAAGGTTGGCGACCCCTGCTCTAGATAGAAGTGCATCAGACATTCTCTTCAGCACTGTGGAGCTGCCCAGTGAACTCTAGTAGAGATGCTCATGTGGTTTCTGATGAATTAGTGTCTACAAATATAGACAAAATTGGCGCTAATATTTTTAGCATGACATACTTCTGTGCAGTTGAGGGAGTTCTGTTACTCTAACTGGTCCAACTGCAAGTAGCTCTAGATATAAGCACCTGGTAAATGTGACTGTCATGTAAATCCGATTCTTTTAAAGCAGTGGTTTTCTAACCAGACCAGACACTTCTACCTGCAGCACATAGGGATACAAGGAAAAACTGGACCAGCTTGAGAACCACTGAGGGCATGTAATTCAGACCCATCAATAACCAACAGTAGAACAATATAGAGATGTGATGGTGCAGAGACGGGGAACCGGTTTTGCAGAAGCGCAGCTGGGGAAATACCTAATCTCTGATAGAGGAAAAGGTCTGATAACAGGTCGGTTTTCTTGTGTGACTGGTGGGAAGCCAGCGCTGCATGACTGGCAAACCACAGCATGAAAACAATGCGGTGTTGTTCAGTAACGCAGTCTAATAATGAGGCTCAGGTTCGCGTTCACTTACAGAACAAAAAACAGCTTCTCGTTGATCCCCGAGATGCAGGACACAACGCTGAGGACGAAGATAATGGCCCCCAGCCACACATGGGTGGGTTTGATGAAGACGCGCAGTGCTATTGGTGAGCAGGGGAGGAGGAAGGTTCCAAAACCGGCTGCCCACTAAACACAAGAGAAAACAGACACATACAAATATACAAATATAAATATACCCAAATACACACACACATATACATCATATACGTATATATACATTTATATATATACCCAAATACACACACACACACGCACACACGCACACACGCACACACGCACACACGCACACACGCACACACGCACACACACACACACACACAC
>JBBPDB010000040.1:1422971-1435471 GCA_037974465.1 Brachypetersius altus
AGCCACGGCAGGACGACTCCCTGCAGTGCTAGCGTTAGCCATGTTAGCTAGCGGAGCCGTTTCAGATGCAGAGCGCCAGTTCTGTTACTGTACTTTAACACCGACTTGCAGGTTCTGCAGGTCTCCGAGCTGTTTGTGTTCTAGGGTGAAGGATCTCCACAAATGTGATGTGTGTCTGTCTTCTCTGCTGCCGTGTCTCTCGTCTTGCTGTGGTCTCGGGTTTTGATTCCCCTCGTGCCAACGGCACCGCCCCTTTTATGAAGGGACTATAATAATTGGTTAAACCAAGGCACGTGTGTCGCGTCAGTCAATCAGAGGCAGAGATTGCACTGTGTACACAAGCCAGTGCAGAGAGGAAAAAAACAGACGACTTGTCGACTTCTCTCAGGGGGCGTCAAATAGTCAACTATTTTGTTAATGCCCTAGTGTGAACAGCACAAATTCTTCCGCTGCATATAATGCATTCACCAAGTGAAGCAGCGGGCAGCCAGGAACACAGCACCCGGGGAGCAGAGTGTGGGGATGGTACCTTGGTCAAGGGTACCACAGAGATACCACTAGCAGTCTTGCCAATACTTCCTGATAGCAGGGTGAACACCATGACCATTAGGCTCCCAGCTGCCCCAATTCAGTTGCCTCATCCGTACATCCCTTGCCCCCACATGCCAGCACTCGAGACAGTCTTCTGCAGCACTGGGGGCTTCACTACAGGCATCATTTGCCTTCATCAGCAACAAGAGCTCTGCGATTTATATACAGAGACGAAAAGGTGGCCGGTCCTCTCGCTTTCAACTTAGATGGCGCGTATGCTCCCTTGACCAGCCTATGCTCCCTTGACAGGCTGGGACTGGGGGATGTGTGGGAAAGGGGAGTGCTGTGTTGGCACAAACTAAACAAGGGACTATTGTCTCCACCGTAGCTGTGCAAGAGCATGAAAGTATTGCTCCACTTTAACTGAGTCCATACATGCTTGCACTAATGATGTCCACCACAGTTCCTGCCATGCTGGAAGAAGTCCAACTCCAGCCGAAGTTGAAAAGAGTTCGGTAGACTGGAGTCAACAAGCCCCTGATGAAAACAGAAGACAGAGGGAATAGGCAGAGATACACGGGGGAGACAGATGGATAGATGGACTGTAAGTAAGTGAGGCAAGTCTGTCACAGAGCTGCAGAGTAAGATTGATGGGTGGACGGGGGAGAGACAGGGCGGGAGAGAAAAGACATATCCGCTGACAGAGAGTCCACTGGCCTCCTTTAGTCCTCTGTTTGAGTGCGAGAAATGCACCTCTCCAGGCTCTGTTTTGAAGCAAAAAGTGCTATTAGCTGGAGAGCTCTGCTTCCTGGGGAGACTATCTCTGACATTCAAACCCATGTGATTAAAAAAAAAGCATAAGTGTCTCATCCAAAGCCCACAAAGAGGAGCTGCTTTTAATTACCTCTGAAAACGAGAAAGATCTGAACACTGAATTCAGGCTCGACTTCAAGAGGGGGGTCATGCCAGAGCAGCTGATCATAAAAGGCGCACCCTTAGCGGCAGCCTGAGATCAAAAATGAGGTGCTTTAAAAAGCACCAGATCCATACGGTTCCGGACCCTTAGAGCGATGGTCAGCGGAGCAGACACCGCCTAGAATCAAAGAAGTTTAAAAATCCATCTGCAGCGTTCAGTGCATTTTATTTTTCACAGTAATTAATAAGATAAGGGAAGGGAAACTATAGAGGCGTCTGCACAAAAGGTACTTTATTGCTGGAGTTTGGCCAAAAGCATCAGATTTACAAAATCATCCACTGACCCACAGATATGGTGACCAGCCAAATCGGAACTGGAGCTACGAAGCTAATGTTGCTAACACTGAAAGTCAATGGCCACAGAAACCTTTTCTAGGAATATATCCAATTTAACGTAAATAACGTCCTAAAAGACATACGCAAGAACGAGATAGACGAGTGTTTCTAAAAAATGTTTTATTCATAGAAAAAAAATTGGCCTTGAAACTCAAGTTCTTCAGTAAAGAAGCAAATATGGACTCCAGATATGCCTTGGCTAATTGACCACATGGAGAAATAATTCCTTTAAGTGGAAAACAGCCCACCCTAATAGAAACAGGATACATTTAAAAACATACAAACTCTATAAAATAAGCATAATAACCAGTTTGCATCCCAGGAGTCTGCTGTGTTTAATCACTTTTTAACCATATTAATGTTTTCCAGCGTTGCGGGAAGGACTTTTTCAGCCATTCAGCTTTCAGTGCCACGCTTCAGTGAGGGGGAAAAAAATCCGTCTTGACTGACGAACAAAAGGAAAGCTGATTTGCTCTTTGAGACGAACTCATTCTTTGAGGAAATAAGTGCTTTAATCAAACCCAATTTTCTGCCTCATGCATAAACAATGGAAATGTTTTACATTAAATCACAGAACACTACTGAATCAATCGCACCCTCCCTCCTTTTTAAAGGAAGAACGCTCTGATTAAATTGCTTCGCGTTTTCCTATGAGATGAGTGAGCATGTGTGTGTGCTCCTCAGTAAGCACTTCAACATATCTCTTCTCTTTTATTATTATTTTTGTCAGGACCAATTAATGCAGAATAATGAAAAGCCTCTGCTAAATGAATGGTTTCTGAAGGACCTCGCAAGACGGGTGGTGATCTTCGTCCGGAAAACCACAGCAAAGAGGAAATGTCTTGGAATGAACAGCAAACAGAAGTCGAGAAACAGGCAGTTTTGGTACTTTGGCAGCGATATATAATCACTTTAACTGTGGTGACAAGCCTGATGGAGTAGAGGGTACGTGCTCATCCTCCTCGGCTGAGCGGCTGCGATTGGTTCATTAATAATAACTAATGGCTCAGGCGATATGAAGCGAATACTGATCCGTTTGATGTAGCCGGAGCTTCATTCGTATTCCACGAGCTCGTCCGAGCGGGGGAGACGTTCTGACAGCGGACATTAGGACAGGCTGAAACATGGCCACTGCAATCGACGCCTGCGGGATTTCTGCAGGTGTCATTTTCCTGCCTCTTCACTTAATAACACCTCGCATAAGGAGTCTGCGTTTGATTTCCGAACTCGACGGCCTTTTTTCCCTTTGTTTTCTCCATTGAGGGAACTTGACCTCACAAGGATTCAGTAACATATTCCTTTTCCCATCTCCCTCCCCCAATCCCAGGCTATTCCTCCTCCTCCACAGCCTCTTCTGGTGAGAAAATGGCCCTCGCTGGTCAGGAGGTAAATTAAATCTCTGCAGAGGGATGCCACGTCTCACCCCCTTGATTCATTTACCGGCCTGGTGATGGGGTCACACCAGCGGCCGGCCAGAGATCTAGAGGCAACGACGTATAAGCCTGACTCAGGGGCAGCAGCGGATAAATCTTCTTTAATACCCCGCCGCAAAGGAAGCAAGAGCATCAGCATGAATAAAGAACGGAATGCATAGGCAAAGGTGGTTCGTCCGCTGCCACCTTCACTCGTTTGTAAAATTCTGAGATCAAATTCTCAACGTGCTTTCAAATGTAAATCCAGATCCCAAGACTAGACAGTTTTGAGAGCACGAAGATCAGCCAGTTAGACATTAATCAATATGTAACTGGACTCCAGAACAGAGTACATTTACATTTATGTTTACAACAGATGTTCTTATCCAGAGCGGCGTACATCTGTTCGGTAAAGCTAGACTCAAAGACTTGCTTTTTACCAAGTTACTACCAGCTAAGTTACACACCTTAACAAACCCTATTGAAAGAGAAAAGTCGGAGTTTAATACACAAGTAAGGAAAAACCGAGGGGAAGTGCCGAGGGTTTGTTTTAATATAGGAGATAAATGAGAGGACTGATTAGTCACCAAGGTGCTCCCTGAAGACGCTTGAAGACAGTGAGGGACTCCGCAGATCTGACTGCAAGAGGGACCACCAGGGGGCCAAGACTAAAAAGAGTCTTTCTCTTCTTTTTTGCAACAGAGGTTCCAGTCGAGTGGAGCTTGAAGCTTGGAGAGGATGAGGAGAGTTTGATCAATGCTTAAAAGTGGTGCATGCATGTAAAGCTTTCTAGCACAACAGGAATAATCTTCTTTAATAACCCAGCGCAAAGGAAGCAAGAGCCAGAATCGGCCGAACAATAACAAGCCTCTCAGAACGAAATGCACTAATTTGAATGCACTAATGTCCCACCGCCGAGAGTCCCCCCCAGGGGCTTCTGCAAAATGTCAGCCTTAAATACTACTATCTCATAAGTAATCGGTACAAGTTTTATACACACAACGCAAATTACCTGCAGTTTTAGACACTCGTTCCAAATCCTCATCATTATCAACTGGGCAGGGATGGCGTAGAGTATAATAACCCTGGGTGCAAGCCCATTGGGCCGACAATAACTCCAGCTGCTGGACGAGTAAACGAAAAAAACGGCTTCATTAATCTGTCCTGTAATGAGGTCTTGCAAACGGCCCCGCCCTCCCGTGAGCCTTTTGATTCCCTGGCCATTTCCAGCCCCTGAAAAAACGGCTGTGGTACGCCATTCACACAGCCAGCCCCGTTACAAAGAGAAAGGGAGCAAAGCTCACCCGTGTTGACTTGGCTGAGCAGTATAGCAAGTGGCATGGGTTGGAAAGCACACACACACACCAGGGAGCTTGAAGAGTTCGAACACACACATCACTCCTTCGGTGTAAAATAGTTCAGGCGTGACCAAACGAAGTGCAAAAAGTCATTACAAGTCTCCATGTCCACATCTCCAGTCTGAGGAAGCTAAGCTAACTCGTAATGGCTTCTACCAATGAGGGGTTTCGTCTCAAGCTGCACAACTTCAATTGAAATGTATTCATTTAATTTTCATGTAAAAGAAAACAGCTTTCTGGAAACCCAGGAGGAGGAGAAGAGGCGAGGAACAGCGCAAGTAGAAGAAACCTTATAAGAGGAACTGAGACTCCACCAGATTCTCCCCCGAGGAGGACAGGTTCACCCTGAGTCATAGTTCTTCTTCCTCCAGCTTTAAGAAGCTTTTGCTTACTCTGTCAACTTCTGCCTCACTCACTGAGGGCTAAGACCCAGATTCTATGACATAAGCTGTAAAATGAGCTGCAATGAAACAACACAAGAGCAGCAAGTAATGGAGAACTGACTAATGAGTATCGGTATTCACTCTACCGTGCAAAGGCAAAGGTGGTTCGTCATTGTCCTCGTTTATAAGATTATGAAATCAAATTCTTAACACGTTTTCAAATGTGAATCCAGATCCCAAGACTGGAGATGCGCAACAGTTCTTAAAGCAAGAACATCATTATTAATCTAAGCATGACTGCGTAACAGGACTCCATAACAGAGTAGTTCTAGTTGAAGCGGTGCATGCATGTGAGGTTTTCTAGCACCTTGAATGTTTGTTTAACGTCTGATGGAGAAAGATGTTTTTCGTGTGTAATCCAGATGTTTTGGTCCAATTCTTCGAGACACGTTAGTTCAAGGTTTTGACAAGCGAAGCTCATGAGTGAATTTTTAAAATCATAATTCATAATGTATACTGACATGTAGCACGTTGAGCCAACTGCTAAGCAGCAAGGGCTCATCTTTTTTTAAACATGATGTTATAGAAAAAAGGAGGAGCAGAGAGAGGGAGAGGGAGAGAGAGAGAGAGAGAGAGAGAGAGAGAGAGAGAGGAGATCTCCCTAGTGTTCTCATTAGAGATCCTACGACAACTTTTACTCCTACGTGTCCAGGAGCAGCTCGGCTGGGGAAGGCTCAGCACTTCATAATGAAAGACTGAACGCGTACCTGTGAGAACATTAAGCCACAGCTCTCTGGCAAGATCTTCCTGATTCTTGGCTAAATGGGAATTGTTTTTCTAATCATGCCACTTGTTTTCTTGTGTCTGTATGGGTTTCCACCGGGATCTCCGGTTTCCTCCCACATCTCTCCACCTGGTTCCACTGTGTGTGACTGCGTGTGTTTATTTGTTTGTCCACCCTGCAAAAGACTGGCAACCAGTCCAGGATGTTTGTCCACCCTTCGTCCTCCCCCTGGGATTGGCTCCAGCACCCCCACCCCACCCTGATTCAGGTGAGTGGCTCATAAAATGAACGAATGAATAAAATGTAACTGCGGCATTGATTATCTGTATAAACAAGCCGTTGCGCACATAAATAAACGTATAACAAATACATCAATGAATAAATCAATAAAATAAAATTTGTGCTTGTAAAACAGACCCAAGAAATATTAAGTTGATCTGTACTCTGAGCTAAAAATCTATACCTGTAGAGACCCTTAAATTCTAACAGGATACACACAATGTGTGTGTGTTTTCAAAGTGGTCTCATTAGGGCTGTATCAGTGACAAATCTTCAACATTCAGTTAGCTAAGGTTTGCTAAGGGCTAGACTAAACTCGCCTGCAAAGCATTTCCTCAACACTGGATCTCTAAATAATTTACTGTTTATCTGCCAGCATCCAGCATCAGATCCTGCAAAATCCTGCTTCTCGGCATCTTGAGAATACAATCCTGCCTGACTCCAAAGACGTTTGACCTCTTGTTCAAGCTCAAGTAATCAAGAACTGACTCCTGGAACTCTCTCCTGGCTGACCTTCCCTCCTTTCTTATGCCATTTCGAATCTACAGGACATTCTGAATGCTGAAGCTCGCCACAACCTTGTCTACAACCTTCTGAAGTCCTCCTATGTGACTCCCCTGCTGAGATCACTCCACCGCTTTCTTGTGGAGGCCTGAAGCTCTAGTTCTAACAGTCTTGCTGCAGCTCCATGCTGCTCCTGACTTTAGACCTGCATCTTATGTCCTCCACTCATGGGTTCCTGACATG
The DNA here is from genome assembly GCA_037974465.1 of Brachypetersius altus. Taxonomy (NCBI): domain Eukaryota; kingdom Metazoa; phylum Chordata; class Actinopteri; order Characiformes; family Alestidae; genus Brachypetersius; species Brachypetersius altus. The sequence continues at coordinate 1,429,777 of JBBPDB010000040.1, forward strand.
TCCTTGTCATGGATATGCTGCTACAAAGCCTTGAAACAATGATCACTCCAGCATTCTTTTATTCTTCACAGTCTTTTCTGACTTTTGGGCCGAAGAACTGAAAAAGCACCTCTGCAGGGCCGAACCGAGAGCCTCATTCAATACGGCAGATTCCCTCACCTGAGGACGGAAAGGTTGGCAGATTCACGGGGATGGATTTATCGAGCAAATTCAATCGTTGGACACTCCTCTGCTATTGATCCCGACTTGGCATCAGACAGCAGAATGGAAATCAGTCATGGATTTAATTAAAGCTAAAAAAGAAAGATTGACCGGCGGCACGGACATGTTGGCGCAGGAAATCAATTACGGAATACAAACGGGTCGGACTCTCCTGGATGCAGTTTCTAGGAGGTGAAAACAAAATCACAAAGGGAAAGATTTAACTATTCCACACATTTAAATCTGGGCAAACGCACAGTTTCCCAGCTTCAGACAATCAGATTCCACCTGCATTTACTTAAGACAATGTTATGGTACATTAAGGAGGATTTCCTACCTTTCGTTCTCAAATACTTTTCTGGAGTTAGAAACGAGATTCACACCCAATAAACAGCCAGAAGTTTCTGATTAGCCTGCTTTCTAGCTTTGTTAGTCTCCGTCTCTCTGCTGAGCGGCTGAGGATGCTCAGCTCCTTCATCTGAATGTCCTTCACCAGAGCCAAACAAACAAATGTGTGTATTTCTCTTTGTGTGCCATTTTCAACGAAGGTTGGAGCTGGTTTACAGGCTTTAACTAATGTTTCTTGGATTTTTTGAGCTTAATATCATCTTCGTTGTATTGTATCATCTTCAAGTTGGTGACAGTTGGGTTAAAACTGTAATAAAATTGCTTCTAACTCTGTAAAACTCTCAGAAATCCTCAAGTTTGGGGCACCTAAAGGGTTCTGGATGCTAAATAAGAACCTAAACGAATACAATACAAACAAGAAAGCAAAGTAAGCAAATTACGTTAATAATAAAGTTGACATGCCAAATGAACCTGTAGAGTACTCGAGCACATCCAAAAATGTTGCACGTACGACTTGAGTGCATTTGTTGAACATATGCTCTGAAAAATATCCAGAAACGAATAGAGATCGCAAAAAGCACACCACAGAAATGGATGAACGAGAACATTTGCCAGCGCCAGGCAGAATCCGAGGCTGTAGCTTGGAGAGCTCTGGACAGCTTTGAACACCATGACCTCCCCTCCGGCTAATAAAGGATGATCAGTGATAATTGGCAGCCAGCAGCACTTACAAGACGAGAAGCGATTCGTGCTAATTAAGGACCGTCCGCGAATGAGGGATAGTTGCGGAGGACACCTCTCGACCCTCGTCCCTGCTCGAGCAGCCAGGTTTGATCTGGGCCATCAAATATGCTCTTTCAAGCGAAGGCGGGGGGGGTTGACCACTAGCTAGGCAGCCATCCAGCATCCCGCTGACTGGGATGGAGAGAGACAGCACAAAAGATGGAGAGAAAAGCTGACGAGAGAGGTGTGGGCGAGAAAAAAAGGGGTTGGTTCTCTTGCAGTTTCTCGAGGCGTGTACTGGTCGGTATGTGTGTCGGGTTCAGGAAGCCTTAAGTCAGCACGGCTTCGGGCTGACAGAGCGAGGGAGGTTGGGGAGCATGAGTGAGGGAGCGAGCGAAAGGGAGAGACAGAAAGAAGTAGACCACTCTGAATGCAAACACTGCCTTTACTTACCGCCTCCAGAACAGCAGAAGTGCTGCATCAGCAGTGTTGCGCTCCCAGGTCAAGATTTTACCAGTTATGACAGCAAACCTGCTTGTTATTGCACGGCCAGCTTAAACAGCGCCCTGCGAAAAACCCCGTCTTCCCCCGCCCGGAGGGGTCAGCTGGCTAAGCGAGTCTGATCCAGCGAGACGCTATCGATCGGCAAAATCAATTAACGGCAAGAGAGCTGATTTTGGGACCCCGAGCGACTTAATTATACACGCAAACTAAACAATCAGCAGGAAGCACTCCAAGATCCACAAGACCTCCAGCCTGATAGAAATGCAGGAGACGCTGCCAGTCAATCGCGTTCCAGCCGGGACCTCTGATGTGCCCCCAGTCTAAATGCAACCTGACTGTTCTGACGTTAGATACCACTGGATGAGGGTCTGGCTCCTGGTGCACTCATGGTGTGGTTAGAAGAACTACAGGTCTGAGAAATAACAGGAGAAATGAGCCTCCCAAATCCAACAAGCCATTAGAGTACTTCTGAGGATGCACCATGATATATAGAGATTAAAAGAAAGCTTAATGACCAAATGAATTACCTACATCAGAAGGTCCCCAGCCCTGGAGATCCTATGTGCACTGTGCTGTCCATACTGTACAGACCTGACGCAGCCCAGGAGAGCTAGCTAACTGCATGTGCGATGATGAATCAATGTTAGCTCCCTAAGTTCAGATGTATGGTGTGTACTTTTGAACATGAATGTTTTGTACAGGGCTTCCTCAAACTACAACGATCTCGATATACAATGTTTTGGGTTAACGGCGCTCACAACCACACAACCTGCATCGCTAGCCTCCAACTTATGGACTACGTGGGCGAACCTGTTTGGTTGCGCGTAGTGGAAGAACACGCAGCGCATTACTGTGGCTTAGTTGTGTTCATGATTTTATAACTGTGTTAGGATGACTCGACTAACCAAGGCAGCTGGTGGCCTAGTGGTTAAGGCATTCGTCCTGCGATCAGAAAGTCCAGATTCGATTCCCAAGACCGCTAGGCACCTCTGAGGTACCCTGAGCAAGATACCGTCCCACACACTGCTCCCCGGCGCCGTGTTCCTGCTGCCCCCTGCTTCACTTGGTGAATGGGTTAAATGCAGAGGAAGTGTTTCCTGCTGCTCACACTGTGTGCTGTGGTGTGTTCACGTATGACCAGATTGTCACTTTTTCACTTAATGACAAATGTTCTTTACATCACACTTAGCCTGTTATGTAAGACTTTCAAAGATTAGGAAAATCGTAGCATGCCAGAAGGCTGGCAAGCGTCCAGATATTCTTTTAGCGTGGCGTTCATTCTAGCAAAGGGTTATAAGCAGGACTGCCTCTGACCATGTTACTCTTGTGCGTCCCATTATAATAGAAGCAAATCAAGAAAAGACAGCCATAAGAGACTCTGTGGAGGTGAAGGACATGCCTTTATTCCCTATTTCCCCTCAGGTATTACAAATCTGCCCGAAGGATATGCGGGCGGATATTTGTGTCCACCTCAACAGGAAGGTGTTCAAAGAGCATCCTGCGTTCCGCTTGGCTAGTGATGGCTGTCTGAGGGCCCTGGCCATGGAGTTCCAGACCATCCACAGCGCTCCGGGGGACCTCATCTACCACGCAGGGGAGAGCGTGGACAGCCTTTGCTTTGTGGTGTCCGGATCCTTGGAGGTCATTCAGGATGATGAGGTGGTCGCTATTTTAGGTGAGTTCAGTCAGATCCATAAATATTGGGACATCGACACAATTCTAATCTTTCTGTCTCTATACACAACCTCAATGGATTTGGGGTGGTGTGCTTTAAATGCAGACTTTCAGCTTTAATTTGAGGGTATTTACATACAAACCAGGTGAAGGAATTAGAACAGTTTGTTTAGGCGCCTCCCAATTTTTAAGGGACCAAAAGTAATGGGACACTTGGCTGCTCAGCTGTTCCATGACCAGGTGTGTGTTATCCCCTCATTATCTTATTTACAAGGAGCAGATTAAAGGTCTAGAGTCAATTTCAAGTGTGCTGTTTGCATTTGGAATCTGTCAACTCTCAGTATGAGGTTCAGTGTGAGCTGTCACTATCATTAGGCCAAACCCGTCAGAGAGATGCAAAAACATTAGGTGTGGCCAATCCAGCTGTTTTGGAACATTCTTAAAAAGAAAGAACGCACCGGTGAGCTCAGCAACACCAAAGAAAACAACTGTGGTGGATGATTCTTCCCCTGGTGAAGAAAACCCCTTCACAACAGGGGGAAGGTGTATGTGTGTCGAGGTCAACAGTCAGGGGAAGACTCCACCAGAGTGAATACGGAGGGTTCGCCGCGAGATATAAACCATTGCTGAGCATCAAAAACAGGAAGGCCAGATTCGAGTTTGCCTAAAAAAGCCTTAACAGTTCTGGAACAACATTCTATGGACCGATGAGACCAAGACCCACTTGTACCAGAGTGAGGGGAGAGGAAAGGAACTGTTCATGATCCAAAACAGACCACCTCATCAGTGAAGCATGGTGGTGGTAGTGTCATACTGCTCATTCAGAACTCACTGGGCGGAGTTTCACCGTGCCGATGGACAGTAAACCAAAACGAACTGTGAAAGCAACCAAAGAGTTGTTTATGGCCAAGTCAATCACCTGAGCTGAATCTGATAGAGCTGAAGACCAAGCTGAAGGGGAAATGCCCCGAGAACAAGCAGGACCTGAAGACGGTTGCAGTAGAGGCCTGGCAGGGATGGAACCCAGCGCCTGCTGGTGTCGATGCATTCCAGACCTCAGGCTGTAACTGATTTGTAACAAAGTATTAAAAAGTGAAAGTTTGATTTATGATTGTTAATTTGTTGTCCCTTAAACAGTGGGAGGCACATGTGCACTGTTCTAATTCCTACAGCGTCCCCCTGGTTTATAGGTAAATACCCTCAAATTAAAGCTGAGAGTCTAGTTTGACCAAAAAGTGCACTTAAGTACTTTGGGAATTCAGCGTACAGGTGTACAGGTGTCTGAGTGTTTGGTCCTGCGCTAGTTTTCGCCCTGTACTGCAACAGCTGACACACACTCACTTCCTGCGTCCTGGATTTGGTGTGTAAAGCTGTTCTATAAATCTGTTTCAGGGACCAGCAGAGACTTGCCCAGTGTACCAGTCACCATGAGTCCTCTTAAATCAAGTGCCTCCAAAAAGAGGCTGTGGCCTAGTGGTAGGATACTTGCCTCTGGGTCAAGAGGTCATGGGTTCGAATCCTACCTTCAGCACCACCACTGGGTCCCTGAGCAAGACCCTTAACCCCGAGGTGCTCCAGGGAGAGACTGCCCCCTGTAGGTAGGGAATGGAAGTTGCTTTGGATAAAAGCGTCTGATAAATGCCGTAAATGTAAATAACTCCGGCAGAGAGAAGCGAACGAAGGCCCTGTAATGTTTGCCCTTCACTAACGCTCTGCAGGCCTCAGGCCTTGCTTTTCACACAAGATGAAGAACACTGACGCCTAGGTGGATTTTTTTCCTCGTCAAGAAAAGGGAATACAGCGACCCCCGCTGATCGCGGGGTGAAGAGCACACACGTATAGTGAAGAACTGTGTTTTGGTAAAGAAATGCCTAAAAAAAAGTCTATTTTTATTTATACTGTTAGTTCGGTTCTCCTGAAACTGCGACTGCTGATCCGCATTAAAGCGGCGGTTACTGTATTTTTATTTGATTTTTAAAAATAAATACACAATTCTTCCGTTATACACAGGATCCACAGTTTCCACACTTTTAGCTGATCTGGGATTCTTAAACGGAGGATGATCTGTGTTTATGCCTCGCACTGTGACTCCCGGAGGCTCCACACAGCCGCTTAATGCTAAACCTGACTTCTTACTGGATCTGTTTTCTCTTTAATTAATGGAAAGTATGAGTTAAACTCCTCAGGGCAGTCCCTTCGGGAGAAGCAGCCGAGGCAGAGCCGCAGTGGCGTTAATCTGAGGTCT
>JBBPDB010000040.1:1491777-1506589 GCA_037974465.1 Brachypetersius altus
GTCTCGTCTCGTTCTCGTGAACCCAGTCTCGTGTCTCGTCTCGTCTCGTGGGAAAAGCGTCTCGTCACACCCCTAGTTGCTAGTTCACAATATTTCCACTTATGCCAGATGTAGTCGATCAGACGAGACGTGTGCAGATTTTGCTCCTTTTGTGTAGCAATACTGCGCCCTAACCCGCACTCTCAAGTCTGATCCACCATGAGGAAGAGCTGGATGCGGGTCCAGCGAACTTTTGGGGATATAAAGATGAGTGAATATAGACTTCTAGTACTAATGATACACCCAGGGTCAGTGGAAATGTGACTTACAGTGAAGTCACACAGCTACAGGAGCGTTATGAGAGCTGACCTGGTTCTGTCCTGCAGTGATGGCGGTCTGGGGCTGCTGGATGATGATCTGCTGGGCTTGGCCCTGCTGGCCCTGTAGCTGCAGCGTCTGACCTCCCTGCAGCTGGATCTGTCCCGGCTGCACCAGCTGGATCTGAAACCAGACAGCAACAAAACAAGGCGACGCATTAGCAACCGCACGATGGAGGAAGAGAACACCGCCATTCATGACCAGCTGCTGGGTGTTCTGATGATCATCACGAAATCTTACACAAGTCCATCTTTAACCAGGAAAGGTGTCCGTGCATGAATGGGTGGGGCTAGCCTGCTATAGTCAAAACAAGGAAATGTATTTATTAGTGTTAGCTTTAAGACATGAACTGATTATTTCCCATATGTGGACTGTATGAATGTGGGAGTAAATCTGAATCAATGTTTGACTTTGAGCCTTTCTAGTTTCAGAAATTAATGCTATGGGCCCTTGTTTTAAAAGGCTTTGCGATCTCAATAAGGAGCACGAAAATCACAGCACTAATATTTCACCCACTCTGTGAAGCTCTGATTACAAACATCGCTTCATGAACATTTAACTAACAAATAAAATTCCTCACCTGCTGCAGGCCCTGAGCTCCAGAGACTGGCACCTGCATGATGGTCTGGCCCTGGCCTCCAGACATGGCCTGCACCATGATGGGCTGTCCAGAGGAGGTGATCAGCTGACCACCACTCACCTGCACCATCAGGGGCTGCCCTTGAACCTACGCACGGGAACACACAGACACAGTTAGTGTGATGCAGCTGTGAGAAGACAATCTATGCACCACAAGAGGTGATCCTTGCATGCAGCTTTTGGCCTCTGACAAAACAGAAGCACACTGTCAGACACGTTTTATCAGACCAATCCACAGGATGTTCTAAACTGCTCAAGGAAAAAATGAATCAGAAAACTCAGGATCAGAAGCCTTCATTGATGCCAGAGGAAAGTGCTCATCATAATGAACACTCAAACTGATTGCAGTGTTATTAATCTGCGTATTTGAGTATTTACAGAGGAGGACTCGCTGTAAGTTAGACAAATGGAGTGGACTGGGCTGATAATGACTAAATGAAGGGCTGTGCAGTTCACATGTTTAAGACAAACATGGTCAGTACTACAATAACATGCTGAACATGAAGCACATCGCACTCCCACTGTATGATCACCAGCATACAATTTCCTCTTGCACTCTTACAGTACACTATATGTCCAAAAGTAAACAGACACTCCCCTTGATGCATGTTCAGCTACTTTAAGGTTTAACAACACCTGACAGCTCCAAAGAGAAGCTCTGCCAATAAAACGAGCCTGGGCTTGTCATTCCCAACACCAAGTTTCAGTTATAAAGCCACAGTGTTGGGATGAACTGGAGACACAGAACTGATCATCAGTGCAGGACCTCACTAAGGCCCTTATGCAATCAAATCCTCACAGCAATGTTCCAACATTTAGTGTAAAACCTTGCCAGATAAGCAGAGCCTGTTACTGCAGAAAAAAAAGTCTATTTAAACATGTGTCTACAAACTTTTGGACATTTTGTGCATATATAACCATATAAAAATGCGAGGCTGCTTTGACAGCTCATGTTGCAGATGAAGCAGCATGCAATGTACTGCAAACATGACAAAAAGCTCAACAATGACACAGGTAGGCCCCCAAAGACTGCCTCTCTTGACCTGCTGGGCATATTGGGACACGACACCTCTTTAAATGAAAACATCAAGAGTCAAGGCATAGTAAAACGGCCAAAACAAAACAGTAGAGATGTAAAATAAGTGACTCAGTCACAGGATCAGGGCAGAGTTTCCAAAGTTGACCCCTAGCCAGTTATCAAGCAGGGCTCTGGAAACTCCTCTCTGGTCCATTACGACCTGAAGCAGTGCATGCCAGTCAGCTCACGGAACCACAAACACGAAGCCGCATGCGACAGATAACAGGCTTGAAGGCTCAGAGATCTCACAACTACCTGGAGGGTCTGCACCTGCTGCCCGGCCGCCGTAGCGACCGGCGCTTCGGTCTGCAGCTGTACAGCTGTTACCGTGCCCTGCGCCTGCGGATAAGCCCATATAACTGCATGACTCGCGATTTCACACCCCATCTGTTCCTCGTTTCAACACTGTCACACTTTAGCATAATAACATTTGAGTTTGCGGCTAATACCTCTGGTCCAGTGCTCCACTGGACAAGTGACCCATTTTCGCTGATTTTGTGGAACACAACACCCTGAACTGGCAACGTATTTTAGGGTACAACTGCTGAATTTAAGATAAAGTGATCTTAATGGCACACACACGTTTCACACCCAATATTGTTAAAATTAGCAAGTTGATCTTAGCTCTAAAAATGCAGTTTTGACTTTGATGTCTGTAAAGGCTATGTATTTTCACTAGGAAAATAAACAAAACATTGCAAACAATGTGTAATACTTGTAGAACAAAAACATGCACTTGATAATGGTGAAAAAGCCATAGTACTGAGATACAAACCTGTTTGTGTGTGCTTGGAAAAAAAGGTTCTAAAGAAGTTATGTTAAGCAAATGTATCCTTTCTGCCCTTAGATTCTCCCTCTCACTCAAAAACCACCAAAGACCCTTTTGTGGGTTTACCTGTGTTTGGACTTGTCCATTTGAAGGCTGCACCACTATCTGCTCCCCGCCGCCCGTGGAGTTGTACTGCTCCATTTCTGCCCCGGATTTCACTACTCTGGAGAAGAAGCATTCATTTTTTCAATACGTGCCCAAAGCAAATAACAGAAATAACAAACGATATAAAGATACTGTAACTTTCAGACCATGAGGATGACTGGTTTACACTCTATAGGTAAAGAGAAAAACCGGACACTCCAACCCGTTCACAGTGGAGGTAAGTGGAAACAGACGTCAAACTCTAAATGTTGAGAAGATTCTGGCACTAAAATGTAACCAATTCGTGGCGGAGGGATACATGCAGGGAATCGTGAGGCAAAATAGCCCCCAAAGAAGAGTTCAGTCACTGTTTTACCATCAACATCCATATAAACACCCAAAGGCACGTGGAGCTTCGCTGCGGGGCAATAGGGAATAAAATGGTTGGGTTTGTGTTGGAGACGTCTGGTTCCATTCATTTCCACTGTAAAGAAATCAAGTCTATACAGTGAACCGTTTCACGAGTTTTAGCGAGTCTGTCGTGCTGATTTGTGCAGCAGTGAAGTCTGACGCCACTTTACAAAATAGGAGTCCCTGTAATGAGACGCGTATTGGAAAAACAAAACAAAAGCTCGATGGTCTGTTTACTACCTAACGGATCAAGATTGAAAATAAATTGAACTATAGACTGGAATACATCTCCAGGCGGCTGCAGGAGCTGAGTGGGAGGATATAAACTGAGTCTGGAGTGTTGCCTGAAGTAAAGTGTTTGTCTGAGGTGAACGCTTAGCCTAGCCGGTGTTATTTTCGGTCTGTTTGGGCGTTTTGTCCCGATTTCGGGCGGTTCGCCGCGGCGTGTGGGTCATAAGTGTCTCCGGGTTCGGAACCCTGAGGTATGTGTCTACTCCGGACCGCCGGTTCTGTGTGTATCCGCAGTAACGGAGCGTCTCGGTTAGCCGCGGTGCGAGGTCCTTTGTTGTGTTTTGCGGAGGGCGCGCTCCGGTTGGGCCCCGGGTGTCGCGCCGATCCGGCCCGGTTCTAAATGTCCTGTATGTTCTGGATTAGTGTTGAGGTTTAGTCCGGTCGAGTGCTCTGATTAGTGTTCTGGTTGAGTTTGTACCGTCTCTCCTCCGGTCCGGTCTGCTCTGATTGGCGCGCGGGAACCCAATCAACAGCTCGCGCACAAAATGGCGCGCGGGAGTGGAGCTTCTAACTAAGGGGTGGAGGGGAGGCACTGCGTCTGCGCACAAGTGACACGCCGGCTCTTTTTAGTGACCCGGATCATTTAGCTCGGCTCAGCAAGAAGACTCGGCTCTTTCGGCTCCTCTTCGTTCCACCTTATATTATGTCTCAGTTACACTCTGGCGGTAGGGTGTGTGTGCTAAATCAGATCATTTTAAATATTAATTTTAGTGATTCAGTACGGTTTGTGGTTGTGCCTATATTAGAGGATTACGGTAATGAGGGTATCGGTCATTTTATTGTATTTTTTAGAACAGCAGGAGTGGAGCTGCTGCTGAGTTGGTCCCCAGTGTGGCAACATGGTTTTTATCTGTGTTTAATATGCAGCTCGTGCAATTTCTCAGGTTTGCCTTAGTTTTTAGAAACTTTTCTCCTCACTTACATCTAAAAATATTGATATTTAAAGCGTAATTTTGAATGAAGTTTCAAGTTTTATTGTCATACGCAGATAACAATATAGCATCATTACCGTAATGAAACACTAAGGCTCGTATTTACATAAATATATAGAAAAGTATACAGATAAAACAAAAATTGAATATATTTATGAGAATGTAATATATATGTCAAAAATTGAAAATATGTACAGTATAAGGAAAACATTTTAAAGAGTGTTTAGTATTTAATATTTACAATATTAATGGAATGTTTAGTGCAAAATGATGCAGTGAGGGTTTAAAGTGACAGCGCTTACAGAACCTGAATAATTCAGAGAACACTAATCTCTGGTTCTCTCTTAAATTAAATGGCAATAATGAGCTTTGAGGAGCTTCTAGTAGTGTTTCACCTCCAACTGGCCTCAGTGTGAGAGGAGCGAGTCGATTACAGCAGTGTTTTATACTTTTCCTCATTAAATAAGAGGGGATTCAGCTGATCACTGATCAGTCCCTCATAAAGCAGAATCAGGTGTTTGTGGAGGAGTTTAACAGACACTGGACTGGAACGGGTTCACACTCAGAGAGACGCTGGTTTATAAATAATCCTGATAGCTTTTTCCTTGCGTTACTTCTTTTCTAATATTTAAAGCCTTAAACAATAGACAAGCAGCTCAAACTATCTGATAAAAAGATGATTGTTCATAATTTAACCAACTCTTCCTCTCCATCTGCATTGTGCTTCAAAACACGTTGCTCCCATTTCAACACACACACACACACACACACACACACACACACACAGACCCGTGATCAGGCTTCTCACACCACAGGTTTTTTCTGTTTGTTTTTACAGTCAGAAATATAAATGTAACGAGTTTAATTTCATGTAATTCGACTGTTTAAACTGCTTTAACAGCTTTAGTTATTAATAAACAGGCCGTTGCAAAATTCGTCACCTGCAAAACCGTGGTAAAGACAACCCTTAATCTACAATTTGAGATTCGGAACCATGTTTTTACATGAAGCTTGTAATACATATCATTGTCAGCCCATTTCTGTTGAAAGTTCAGGGAAAAGTAAAAGACGGAGTAAAAAAGAAAAAGAAAAAAGGAAAGCGCCGCAGACTAGTTTTAAGCTGCCACATGCACCGCGAGCGCCTGGAACGCCCATGCTGACATTTATGCGTCTGTGTTTTTTCTCCCCTCTACATCCGCAATAACTGTAGCAGGTTTGGTCTCATCAAAGGCGAGCAGTGATGATGACAAAGGTGGCCTTTAAGAAAGGCCTTTGACTGAAGACAACCCAGGCAAAGCAACATTTATCAAAGTCTGATACCGGGGCTGCAGCCGCACTCGGAAAATGTCATTTATCAAATTATTCTACAACTCCAGACATCAAAAGGACAGCGGGTATTAATCGAGATCCCCCCCACCCCCCCTTCCATCTAAGATATAGTGAAGATTGTTCAAAAGAAAGAGGCGGACTGCGTTTAACTCCAAGGCTTTTCTCTGGAACAGAGTGAACGTATTCCAGGAACGTGCTCCATGAACACTGGGCTTTTCACTTCTCCTGTTGTTTCTGTTGACCTCAAAGCACCTTTTCAGGAAAGCCGTAATTTTGAGGCGCTCAGGTTTGGCCGATTTATCCTGCGGCAATTTTATAGCCACCGACTGGCCTGTAGAGAGCTCCACACCAGCCATCCAGTGCTGTTTCCACTGCAGCTGTCTTTGGCAGGCGCCTTAATGCTTTAATACCAGCTGATTAAAAGCGGAGGCTCAAGAACCTGATACGGTAATCGATTTACTCGCTGCAGAGGATCGATAGTAGCTGTGAGGAAACGAAGTTTGGGAACCCGTCAGAAAAGTAACCTTAAAATGAAAAAACGATCGTAAAATGGAAAAGGTATCGAAAATGTAACCGTGAAATGAAAAAGTAACCGGACATGGAACCTTAAACTGAAAAAGAAGCAAAACATTTCAAAAATGGAACCTTTAGATGCAAAAGTAATTGAAAATGGAACCTTAAAATGAAGAAGTAACCAAAAATGTCAACATAAAATAAAAAAGAAACCAAAAATTTCACTTCAAAATGAAAAAGTTACCAAAAATGAAATCTTAAAATGAAAAAGTAAGCAAAAATATATATACTTAAGATGAAAAAGTAACTGAAAATGTAACAAAATGCTAAAAGTGGCATAAAAATGGAAATAGTCACCTCAAATATAACCATAAAAATTACAAATAACCTTTAAGATGGAAAAGGTTTAATATGTAATGACCAGAAAATGGAAAAACACAACAAAATTAAAATTGGGGAACGTGTGGGATTGACCTGCTGTAATCGTACATTATGATCATATTTCTGGAAACTGGAGCACCAATAGCCTTTTACCTTCCAGTTGTAGTAGATTATCTTATTGTCAAAATCAGTCGTGTACAGGTTTAATGAATTAGAATGATCAGTTTATTGATCAGCACTGTGGTTTTAGTTTGCTTTAGTTGCTTTTATTTACTTTCATTTTGTGACGTGCAGGCTGAGACCGACCCACAGGAACATTTGGAGCAACAGATCCATCTGAACAAGAGGCAACAAAACCTCCTCCACTGCCGGACTTAACAACACCGAGCAGGTTTTGGAGGTTTTGAGGCTCTGAGCCCCTGGTTTTAGCCCTACCCTCACCACCTGAATAAAGACTGATTTTAAATCACCATCTCTATGAGTGTGAACCCATTCAAGTCCAGTGTCCAGTCAACCTCGTTTCATAAAGGCTGCAGTTAAAATATGGAGTTTAGGCCACACCTTTTGAGGCTCGGAATGAACACAAAGCTTCTAAATAGTAGATATGAGCACCAAGATGATACATAAATACTTCAATACTTGAATTATTCAGGCCAGGCCTAATGGGTATTGTGATCAATTATTTTTCTAAGCTTATCGTGGAGCAACTGCACATTTGTCAAAGCAAAAACATTAAGACAGCATTATTAACCCTTTTTAATTGGATGTAGTGCAGCACAGAGTGCAAAAAAGGAATAGAATTATTATATCCGTAGCTCTTACCGCACTTACAGCAGAAGAAACTGCTCCTACTCTCCCTGAAAGAGAGCGTTTCACAGAGTCTGCCAAGGTTCAGAGGACTTTACGGTGACCGTGGAAACGCTGGAGGGTGACCGTGAAGCTCCTAGGCGTGATTGACTGACTGTGTTCAGAAGGGCACTATAAGAAATGCACTGGTGTCCATGGGAGGTCACCATGGAGTAAAAAAAAAAAAAAAACAGACTTTTTATATAAAATCTCTGGAACTCTCTCCAGTGCAGTTTCCACTGCAGCTGTCTTTGGCCGACGCCTTAATGCTTTAATGCCAAGCGATTAAAAGCAGAGGCTTAAGAAACTGATATTGTAACCAATTTACTCGCTGCCGAGGATCGATTGTAGCTGGGAGGAAAAGTAACCTTAAAACCTTAAAAGGGAAAAGTAACCAAAAATGTAACCTTCAAATAAAAAAGCAACTAAAAATGTAACCTTAAAATGAAAAAGAAACCAAAAATGTAACCTTAAAATGAAAAAGTAACCAAAAATATAACCTTAAAATGAAAAAGTAACCAAAAATGTAATCCTAAAATGAAAAAAAGTAACCAAAAATGTAACCTTCAAATTAAAAAGTTACCAAAAATTTTACCTTAAAATGAAAAAGAAACCGAAAATATAAGCTTCAAGTAAAAAAGTAACCAAAAATGTAATTTTAAAATGAAAAAAGTGAATGAAACCATAGGTCACTGCAGGGTAATAAGGAAACAACGTACTGTCTATATAAAAACTCTGGAACTGCTTTCTGAGGACGGAGGAGTTTCAAAAGGTTTAAAGCTAAAGTTTTTGTGGCAAATGTTACACAACATAATGTTTGGAGAAAACAAAACACACTGCATTCCAAAACCAGAACTTCCCACCCAACTGAGGAGCGCAGTGGTGCGAAGTTCCTTTTCTGCCTCAAGACTTTGCAACGATTTGCAATCACTGAGGGACCAATGAATTCCAAGTTCTAGCCGAAAAATTGTACGGCAGAATGTCAGGGCATCTGTCTGTGATCTAAAACTCAGCTTCATTCCGTATTTCATAATGGCAGAGTTAGAGTTCTGCATTCAGAATATATGAGCATTGCATTCCAAAAACCGACGTACACAGTAGAGCTGGGATTATCAGTTTTTTCAATAACTATTAACACAGCCATGAAATCAAAAGGTGGAATTCATTTATTAACTTTTCTCCTTCTGTTTTGCAAAGCTTGACTGAGTCCTGGCCTCAAGGACGTCCCTGGCTATGATAGGAAAATTCCTTTACAAACCACACTGAGGGCGAATGCTACTGTAAATGTTTGTAGTTTTAATTAATGAACAATTTACTGACAACTATTTACTCTTTTGTCCCGATTTATTTAGTGTACTTTGTTCACATTTTACCTCATACATCCACTCCATATACTTATATACATATATTCACTGTGTACATGTATACAACTTGCCCAAGTCTACACTTAGTCTTACTTACAGTTTACATATATATAAGTGAAAGTGAAAGAGCACACCACAGCACACAGTGTGAACAGCATGAAATTCTTTTTAATCTAGATTAATCTCACTGTGATCTTGGAAATAATCTAGATTAATTCCTCATTTGAATTCTGCCAAAGTTCTGAAGCCGCCCCCACCCCCAAAAAAAAAAAAATGATCCCAAGCCACCCTAAATATATTGTCATTATTCTACTATTTTTAAATTATGTATCCAAACATTTCATACAGATATCACTGAGCGCAGATACACACTTTACAAATAGAAACAATCTTGAATATTGTCTTGAATATTGTGGATAATGAATTATGTTGTTGTTTTTCTTACTTTTAAATAGGGGCGGGCAATATGGCAAAAATATCACGATTCTTTTATTTTATCCCGCTATTGATATTAATTTGTAACTATAGATATTTTTTTTAATATTTTGCATGTTACTGAACAGTACAACCAAACTACTGTTGGTTGATTGCTGCTTCTATATGGCGGCCATTAAGCGGACTAGCAAATTTGGCTGAGAAAAAACCATTAGGAAGAGCACAGAACCACAATAGATGGATGGAACGTAGTTTATATAGACGGTACTATGATCTCTCTGCTTTGGCAGATCGTCTTTACAATCGTATATCTTCCTATCACCCACCCCTGCTTCTGGATCAGAAAACACACCATACCATGATGTGAAAACCACAGTATCTCAGTCACATTTTAGGAACAGTTCTTGCAAGTTTGCAGGAAACTCAGAAAAGTTTTCTTTTCCTGTCGCTGGCTCCCACGAGAACATCCTCCCAACCTCAGACGTGAGAGACAGACAGGCGGGCCGGCAGACAGACTGCTTCCTAATGCGGAGCAGAGCTTGTTCAATTACGTGAGATTACCATAGTGTTAAGCACACAGTCGCCACAATTAGTTTTGCGCCGTGTTCGTCAAGGTCTGCACATTAATTTAATGATTTTCTTACGTGAGGCATCAGCGCAGGCAGATAGATCCTGCCGCAAGGAAATAGGCTGAGCGTAATGACAGAGATAATCTGGAACCAGACGAGGGTGCGGGCGACTGGGACTGACGTGTAGCCCGTTCTGCTTAAACCTTCGTTTACCTGTGGCTAATTAAAAAAGTTCTGATTCACGCGGCAGAATCACTGGCAATCAACTCGGGTCAGGATCTTCGCATGTTTGTTAAACTGAGGTCAAACGAAGGGAAAAGACGAAACTCGCGAGTCTGAGGCAACAGCAGCCGGCGAGGCCGAGTTACACGCCCGGTGTGCACCAAAAGAGCAGGGGTGACGCATTTATTTCATTTGGATCCTCCCGCGGTGTTCAAGCGCCAGTAATACTCGCAATGAAGCTTAATCATACAGCCTGGGAAGCATTGCTCTGTTCCTCTGCTCCCTGTCTTTCCTGCTGGCAGTAGAAGAATGCTACAGAGGTTGGCCCGAAGGTGGAAATGCCGTTGGGCCCATGTCGCCTAAAACTATTCAGGTTTTTCTTTTTTAATAAAAGACGTAGACGCTTAGCTCCAAAATACCCCACTCTCTCCAGTCTACGTGGTCCTTACAAGCAAAATAGCAATGTTTTTGTGGCCTCGCAAGAAGCAGTGCTGTTTGCGTTTTCTTTATTCTGGTGCAACGTGAGCAATTCTTAGAGAGTAAAATATTACTGTTAGCAATGTGCAATTTTCTGTCTTAGTTGTGTTATGTAGTTTTATTCTATTGTTTTGCTGCTCTTACCTTTGCATCACTGAAAGAGAGGAAACCTACGCCAGGAGATATAATACGACCCTAATTGAGACACAGCTCCAGATCCTCCTGAATTAAGTTGACTTTGTGTATTATGCAACAACTTTGCATAAAGAATGTGATTGCACACAAGTCTACTTTCCACAAGGATGGTTTATTTCACTGCATTATTTCAAGGCAATGCCCATTCAGACCCATTCAACACACTCTTTGTTCTGTCCACCATACCAATGCAAATTTCCAATTTGTGGGACTAATAAATTTGTGGGTTTATAATATAATATTTATATTATCTTATCTTACTTATATCCTTCTGTGGTGGAGCCCTCCACATTTTTTAGTTTTTTAGTGACTATATATATGTTTTTTCTGGCTATAGCCAACCTGTAAGTACGTTTTTCGAATTCCACACCAGGGTTGAGCCCCCGCTTCAAGTGCGATTTCTCTATGGTGCACTCAAGACATTTCAACCTCCACAGTTCAGTAGATCTCCAGGAGACCTTTCCAACGAGCCCTTTTGTATTTTTAGCCCTATTAGATCAGGGGTTACTCGTCGCGGTGTCCCAATACTTTATCCAACGACCTTCCGGAGGGGAATACGGGTTTAACTTTCCATTTTCTTTAAGGGTTATGCATTAAACTGTGTTTAAAATGAAATTAAAGTGTTCTGGAAGCAGATTTGGGAGCAGATTTAGGGTTCACACTAAAAAAATAAGCATTTTTAAAACCAAAACACAACAACGTGTCCTTTCACTATACGCAGGTGCTCTTGGAACGTAACTGGCTGCTGTATTTTAAAGCTGAGTCAAAGTCAGAGTGAACTTTGTCATCTCAACCATATACAGTCTACAGAAAGACGAAACGGTGAAGCTCAGTTATATTATGCTAATTTGTGATTTGATCATATCCTATACAGAATGCAACATTTTCAGATATCTAATGATATATAAACTAATACAGGTCATAATGATTAATGGTTAATCCATAATGACTAGACCACTAATAAGTATTAACCGAATAATAATGAATAAATTCCTGTATTCGTCCATATAGAGTGTCCCATGGTCCTTTTCCATCTCTCTGTGTGCTCGTCCATGTTTATTCACATTTCTTATTAATTCCAGTGTTGTTTTTGTTTTTCTTGTGCGAAGAATTCAGTCATACCAGGCTTGTGCAATCGTGTGCAACATGCCATCGTCCAATCGTGGCCTCCAGCCTTCACCATCCGACGGCAGAGGTTTCAGTGATGAGGCTGTTTATTTAACATCTTCTCAATAATGTGAACCCAACTGGGTCATGTTTTACGTTGCGTATCGTGGTTTTCGCGGCTGTTTATTAAGCGTGACCGAGGGAGAAGGCGCGAAAAGTGGGGCCGTGCGCTGCTATAGAACAATTTGACGGCGTCTCTCATATCAGGGCTATAAAAAATAACACAAAACAGACAAAGATGACTCACCTTCACGCACCTTAAAGGAGAGAGTCATGGTTAATTCGCTGCGATGGATGGAATCTATCAGTGATTCCTGACACTGCTGCTAATCTGCTCAAGCCTAGTTTGTGCAAACCTCATCTCCCGGCCTTGACTTTGTGACTTCACAGGAGATCCAGTATTGCAAGATCTCCTTCCAAGCAGATAAACCTTCTTCTGATAAAAAAAGACCTTAAAAAGTGGAGTGATACATTTAGATTTGGTGAAGAACTAAACGATTCCTTGTACTGGATAAAGCACATGTTAGAATAATAGTAATAACCCGCTTTTTGTGGGGGTTACGCTCCAAGAGCACTTGTGTATAGTGAAGAACCGTGTTGTTGTGTTTTGGTAAGAATGGCCTAAAAATGCCTATTTTTATAGTGTAAACCCTAAATATGCCCCTAAATCTGTTCCCAGAACACTTTAATGTCATTTTAAACTCTGTTTAATGCATTACCCTTAAAGAAAATGTAAAGGTAAACCCGTACTCGAATTTAAATTCTCCGTCAAGCGACTCGGAAAGTCATGGGACAAAAGTATTGGGACACCGTGGTGAGGTAAACGGGTCCCTTTTTTCTGAAAACATCCAGAAAAAATATATTTCTTGCCACAGAAAAGCAAAAAAAGGCAGAGAATATTTGCAGTTTCCACATTATTGTGGGGATTTGAGCATAAAACTGAGTTCGCTTCTCCGAAATAATCCGCGTGTGACTGAATCCGCGACTCCTGATCCGCGTGAAACTGGGGGATTACTGTATTTTGGAAAATCAGCTGGGTCTGCATAATCAGCAGTGAGTATCCATGTCTTATGCAAACAGCGTGAGCTAGAAGGTCCACAGTCATGGTGCAACCTCACTGTCTCCATGAACGCTTGTGTAGCACTTACAAATAATTTCTTCTTCATATAACGACATTATTAGAGATTAACAAGAACAGCATTTCATACTGCGGTTATTTGGTTGCAGACGTAAGATGTAATAAAAACAGATAAGTGGACCCTTAATCAGCCAAGAACTGTCAAAATTACTGGATTAAAAACAATGAATCTATTAAAATGTGCATTCTGGATGAATCGGCGCCGTTACTACTCCAATCGATTTGATTAGCATCACTGAAAGGGATGAAACCCAAGCCAGGCGATATAATACGATCAGTATACAGCCCTAATTGAGACACAGCTCCAGACCTTCCTGAATTAAGTGGACTTTCTGTATTATGTAACGACTTTGCATAATAAATGTGAGTCTAATTTCCACAAGGCTGGTTTATTTCACTGCTTTATTATCAAGGCAGTGCCCATTCAGACGCATTCAACACGCAAAACACTGAACAATAGCATTCACTGGTCATCAAAACGGGAGAGGGGGGCTGAAAAAACAGGATGCATTACGTTAAAACTCAGTCAGATCAAGGCCGAAAGCCCCGATTGGGCTCTGGTTTGGAAGAGGGGGGGGCTCCCGTGACCTTTGCCGGTCCTCCGAGGCCGTACATCAGCTGGTGCGAACATAGCGGCTCTGACTACGCTCTGTATCAATCTCGCGTTCTTTTATCGCTACGAAACAAGCTCTCAGATTAATGCCTCCCTTTAATATTTAATAGCGGGACCGCAGTTTACATTTCTGCCTGACTGCCTCGCATGAAGTGCTTACTCCAGGCGGCATAAATATTTCAGCGGGGCCCATTAATAATTTGAACCCTGAATGCGCAATCAATGTGTTTCCATTAATTATGCTCTATTCAGAATTCAAATTCGCTGCCCACTCATTGAGATACTTACACAAACAAATGACACCGTTAAACAACCACGCCTGCATTATTGATGCGGGGGCTCGCCTTCCTCTAATAAAAGACCACCGCAATTAGTGCTGCCATTTAGGCTGGAGCTACATCTCAACTGACAGTGGTCTGGTGTGGTCTGGTCTGGTCTAGTCCGGTCTGGTCCGGTCTTGTCCGGTCTGGTCTGGTCTGGTGGATCTAACAAGGTTTCTGCTCTAAAGCTTAAAGCCTGTCTCATTAAAGGAGCACACTGATAGTGTAGAATACCACACTGCTAATACTAAATACTAAAAAATACTGCGTATAAAATACTAAAAGTACTCAGGACTGAAAATACAAATTAACATTATACATATATATTATATAAGGAAATATCCACCTGAATAAATTATTTCTTTTTTTTTACCATTTTCCCATATACTAAAGCATAAAAACATATTTTAATGTATAATTAATTGTCATGTCACTGTAAGAGTATTATTAAGTATTCACTTATTATACAATAAGTATACACACATACACACACTAATAATATATATATATATATAAATTATACACACTAATATATACATATATATTAGGGCTGTAATGGTACATGTATTCGTACCGAACCGTCACGGTACACGGGTCACGGTTCGGTACATGATGTCTTTCG
>JBBPDB010000040.1:1506689-1522240 GCA_037974465.1 Brachypetersius altus
ACTGAAACCAGGTGAGCCTTTGTCTAACTAGTGCAGTGAAACTAGTGGCTGCCACCTCACAGTATGAGCACTCAAAAAGACAGGCTAAATGCAGAAACTTGCAGTACAGTTAAAAAACACAGACTAAAAATATAGGCTAGCTTACCAGAAAGACACAGCAGCAGGTAGATTCAATAAGCACACTAATCTTACAGCAGAATAGAAGGCCCTTATAACAAATCAAGGACAGCAGAAGCCACTCCCACCACTTGCCACCTAACTGAAACCAGGTGAGCCTTTGTCTAACTAGTGCAGTGAAACTAGTGGCTGCCACCTCACAGTATGAGCACTCAAAAAGACAGGCTAAATGCAGAAACTTGCAGTACAGTTAAAAAACATAGACTAAAAATATAGGCTAGCTTACCAGAAAGACACAGCAGCAGGTAGATTAAATAAGCACACAGGTACTGCAAACCTGTGGACATGGTTCAGATCACAGTAAAATTAAGTAAAGTTATTTAAAGTGGAAGATAAATGCTGGAGTTTCACTAAGCTGCTTAACCTAAACAGGGTGGCAGGCGGGGTGCTGGAGTCTATCCCAACTCTTCAAGTGGCCTGTCCAGGTGGAGAAACCTGCTGTGTGGGTCAACAGTCCGTTCTAGAGGTAATTTAGCATCTCTAGTTCACCTCAAGTGGATGTCTTTGGACTATGGGAGGAGACTGGAGATCCAAGCAGGTACAAAAACTCCACACAGAAAGAGCCCTCAACCAATTTCGCTGGTAATTGAAACCAGGAACTTTTTATGCCACCCACTTGGCCAGGATAAAATTCTTCAATAATAGATGGTTCCAAATTAAGCAAATTGCGTTCAATCTTTGTAAACGCCCTTACCATCACTTATATCATAAATTGCCTCCAGTACATGCCACTACTGCCCCTTTGTAGCTCCCCACACTGCGCCAGAACTGCTCCACTCCCCCATATTTACTTTATCTCTAGCCTAGCTTCCACTGCCCATCTTTAACAGCATGCGTAGGACGAGAGTCGCAGAGAAATATGGCTCGGGTTCACCCCATCCATCACCCATAAAGTCAGGCCTGTGAAATACAGGCCGGGCTCCTCCAACAATGAGGTCTATCTTGTATGTTAGACCCCTCGCTTGGGTATTTATCACCTAAGAGGCCGCACAATGCCTGATTCATGGAGCAGTCGTGCTGATAAAACGCACTGACTGCATCTCTGGGCCCCGTGCCGAGCCTCTCCTCTGTCCCCCCACCCTATCTTCCTCTCTCTCTCTCACTGTGGGTGTCTCTCTGGCTTTCTCCCTCCTGACTGTGTCCCTGCTTAGTCTCCAATAACCTCGCCAAAGATAGATTTTGTCTTTGGGGCTTTTTCACCCTCTATTTCGTCCTGGCCACCCCTAAAGCGCTCTCAGTTTTCTCCGCAAAACTCTGGGAAATTGCAGAGCTGGCTCCGCAATCTACTCGCGAGCTCAGCTCAGATGTTCTCATTGTTCTACAGTGGGGTTCAGTCTCGCCTGGTATCATCTTCCAAGAGTCGATGAAAAATTTGCAGGCCTGTTAGTTCACGTTATCTAGATTTCCCCCCCTTTCTTTGGGCATGGTTGCTAAGAGAGAGCCTGTGAATGCTTTTTCTTCTAAGTTTTCGTCTTTTTTCCTACCCTAGAACTTGGCTCCGCTCCTCCTGGGTTCATTATCCAGACAATCTGCGGCAGCCTCCATTAGCTGTGAGCACAGCTGCCGGACGTTGTTCGCTAGCGCTAATTCGCATAACGTGAAAATGTCTCTAGCAAAATAAATAAATAACTAAATAAATAAAACAGCCGACTGCATTGGCAGCCACTTTCTAATGAGAAAGAGGGACCGCAAACAGTTTTTTTAAAGCTGCGGAGCTCGGAACCCGAAGGCCGTGCAGATGCTAAATGGGCGAAGAGTGGTATTATCGTAGCTTTCTGCAGAGAATGACCACTTTATATTCTTTGCATAAGTGCCAGCCTAGCCCAGCGGTTTTCATGAGCAGGACCAATCTTGCTCTTGTACAGATTGCTTGTCCTTGCCATGTAGGGACTTTTTCAAATCTCCTTGCTTTGGCAGTTGCTGAGGAACGTTGTCTAAAGTTTGGTGTTTGTCAGAATGTGCCAAGCATACCTAAGATATTAGCACATTTCCAGGACAGTGCTATTGCAAAAAATCAGGGATTTGAATAATTTAGACTGTTTGCTTGCCCTACTTGCTGTCAGGCCTGGTGATACCTTTGCAGTCCTCTAGTGTGCCTCATCAATATCTTTCCCCCAGATTAAGGGCAACATATGGCGTGTTGGCTGACAGTGAATGTGGGTATTTTCTGCTCTAGCGCTTGTGACTCTATTGCGGCCCCATTGATTTAATGATTGATTTACTACAGAGAAAAGGGAGGCCTGATTGACGGTGGGGATGAGTGAAGGTCTGTGGCTCCTCTGGATAGCCTTGTCCTTGATTTAGACAAATTAATATCTAGAGGGCAATAACTCTCAGCGGCTGGTCTGACCCTGGCTCTCCTCTGCAGGCCGAGCTGTGGAACACCCTGCCCTGCCCGGACTAATATTGGGCCCATGATTGATGACACTTAAAAGCGAACCTGAGATGGATCCTAACTGGGCTGCCAGCCGGCCCAGAGACGAGGCACGGCCCTTGGCTCGACTCGTTCCTCGTGCTTGAACTTTGCCACCAGCAGGATGATCAGAGATTCCAGATGCAATGGCTTCAAAAGTGATGGTATAGGGATGCCACAATAGGGGTTTTTGAAAAATCATTAGAAAGACTGATTTTAGTTTCCTTAGAAAGACTGATTTTAGTTTCCCAAAAACTCCAGAGAAGAATCTTCTGAGAAGGTCTAATCTCCATCAGCAAAAATCAAAGCTCATTTGTAGTTCACGTTTAAACAGAATCATGTTTGTACTGAAGTAATTTAGCCTGTTTTCTTATTTCATTATTGCATTCTGGTTGGAAACAAGTTAAATTCTTCAAATGTTTTCTTTAAGACTTAATGGTTCAATCAGAATGTTTTTCTCTGTAGTGTTCAGGTAGATCTTCAGTGAGCTCTTCCATGGAATAAACCTTCAGGAGGTGGGTTGTCCTACCATGTCAGATTAAGAAGGACATTTGATTCCTGGTGGGTGGGACTGTGAACATGATCTGTAGTCTTTCCAGGTCCAATACCATCAAAAACATTTTTCAACAAACCAGTCTGAAGAGGGATGTAGACAAGGTCAGATGTTTAGATACAATCTGTTTAGTTCTAAGTGATGAAGAAAGGTTGAAGAATGGCTGTGTAAAAAATAATAATAATTGTTTATGATACATAAACTCAGACCAAAACCAGCCACAGTTTTCACATGGTAACCTTTTTTTGTGTTCTAGGACTTTCGCTAACCTGAATTTATCACTGTTAATGTTAGACAGATGATATCATGCTTTGATTAGTAAGATCAGAAGGTCCCCTTCCTCTTACCCCTCTCTAGCCCACTTGTTTACAGAGGAGCATATTAGTTGAATTCGGCCGAAACTTCAGTTCCATCCCAACTCCTGTAGTTTTCTTTTCTGATTAAATATTTTTGTCAATGCGCTTCGGTGCTTCACTTGTGGAGAGGCAACAGTCTCCGGCGCCATGCAACACTCTTTGTGAGCATGCTGTGTGATGAATAATTGACTGGGGGTCTGATGGAGTCCCTGTGGCAGCTGGTCCAACAGACGCCACGCCACCACCACGCTTCCATCATTTCTCTTCACGCCACTGATACCTATGAGCTGTCAATAACCATCATTTCTGATAGCTGTGAAACTGATTCAAGCAGAAACCACCACTGATGAGTGGGATCTAAATCTGTGGCCGGCATTAGTGCAATGTTTCTTTGGAGCCGTGCCGAGAGGGAATTTCGTTAGAGATAACAAGAAACGTAGCCTGGCCATTAAGCTGGCCTGCTATGAAGTTCACAGCTAGGGGTCTGGCAACTCTCTAAAGGGCTACGCTTTGAACAAAACGAAATCACTGCCAGGACCATGGCTTGTTTCATAGACTGCTACCCCCCGGCAACACAGAAACAACTGTATTCTTGGGTGTAGTACACTAAACAAGTCCTTTACTTGAACATTTACTTGAAGTCAGATCAAAAAAACAACTGATTCTGATTATGTTCAAAAAGAAATAGTTTTCCTCCCACATGCACTCAGATGCACCCCTTAACACACACTCTTAAACACCCAAGCAGGCATGCCGAGAAAACAATAATGGACATTTAGCAACATGACTCCAACTAACTAATTGGCATAGCAAGTGCCTAGAAATACCCTAGCAACCACCTGGAATAGCACAGCACAACACAACCTACACACCCCCTAAAAATCTACAGGAAATGTCATAGCAATCACCTGGAATACCAAAGAAACGCCTGTTTAAATACTGGGGAAAAAACTTTAATACTGGAACCGCCTGCATTCCAGTCCCTCTAGAACAGGCAAGGGGGTCATTTTGATCACCCTGCTGCAATAGCATCAATGATGCTAAGATCTTGTTTCTAGAAGCTGTGAAGTGTCTCATTCCCATCGTCTGTTTTAAATATTAATGGAGACTCAACAAAATAAGGGTTTAAAATATATTTTTTTGTCTTAAATTTCACAATATTTTAATCGATGTTACGCTGGCAAAGTCGGATGGCATCCCAAGTGTCTAGCATTGCTAAGCAACCAGGACCAGTGGGAGGGGATGTATACAGTGATCTAAGACAGAGGTAAAAATTACTCCTTGGCAGTTCTGGGTATTAATGGTCGTATATTTTTCTTTTTATCACACACTCACCACTAGATGATTAATAAAGCAGTTTTAGGAAAAAGTAATGAACTTAAGCATTTTAGGGGGTTAAAAAGACCCCCTTGGCATCTCTAGTGTTAAACAACCCACCTCTTTCAATCTTTTAAAGCTAACTATTTTATGTATGTCCCCTTTTAGGGATTTTCTTCACGGCCAAATCCAAGCATAGCCAGTTTCTCTCCATCATACAGCAGTATCCTTTGTTTAGGGTGGTGACAAATACCACAGATTTAATGCCACAAGTTTTCCAAGTGTTGCCGATGGTCTGTTGTGAAGTGTCTCAAAGGACTCATAGGGGAATGTGAGGCCGACACAATCAGTGAAACAATCAGTCTCCCAATTATGGTCTGGTGTGTTGCTCAGCTCTGGAGAGCTCCGGTTTCTGCCATATTTCATTCCCAATTAGAATGCGGCCCATTACATTCTCAGGAACAGCACTTGGCCCAGCAGGACACTCCAAGAGTCCCATCACTTGTGTCACAGAGCAGCAGCAATTGGCTGAGTATTTTTTGGGGGCTTTGTGAGTGGAACACCCAGCTAGCCCAGGAAATTGGAGTGTCTTATTTGATGCATAATGCAATTTGACCCATCTCCCACTTCATATATGCTTCTATTAAGGCCTTGTGTCACTGACCTGAAGCGTCGTTGACAGAAGCCCATCTTGTATCAAGTGACCTTTTCAGCAAAGTGCAAAGTTATGATGTCGTTAGAGCCTGGAGAAGACGGGGATTCAGGAGGCTATGAATAAAATTACACTTTTCATCGGAAAATTGCACGTCCTCCTCGACAGGTTCATTCTAATTGACCTGTTTAAGGCTTAAACGTGAGAGATTTCTTCTGAGATCTTTCACACACACACACACATTTCAATTGCAGATGAAACTTTTGGAAGCGATTTGATTACAAGGACTCTCTCCCAGTCCTGGAGAATCTCGTTAAAATCGGATGATTATCTGAGACGGCTCTCTGGAGAACGGGAAACAGGATCCCCTCGGCCAAATCCCTCCACCGGATCAGGGACAATTGACTGCCGGGACAAAGTGGCTGAGGTTTTGTGGCTTGCCTGAACAGCAGAGCTGACATGAGCGGTCATAGCGGAGAAGAATGAGGGAAGGTCACACTCGAGCATGGATGGAAGGTCATATCTGTGGGTTCTCACCAGAGGTGGGCGGTGACATGCTAAGTTCAACCCTGTTACATCCATCTACGCTTCGGCTGTTACAGTGTTAGGTCATTTACCTTCGATGCTCATTGTCTACATGCACCTTTCATCCTGATTGGTGCTCTTGTCACCACCAGATCATAATGAGGTCAAACTTTACCTCAGGTTCCCCGGTCAAACACAGCCGGTTAGGAACTTATAATGAACTAGCAGCCAGACCGACCTCACACTGCGTACCGACACCACAGCGGCTAAAATAATGGCCAATTCTATGGAGAGAGAAAACCCCAGCCACGTATTCAAGACATGAGTTCTGTAGACATACAAACAAATCAAGTAAACCCATAAAAATATTTGAAATATATTTTGATGAGTACTTTTATACATGTACTTCTATATACATGTAAAAACTGGTCCAGGAAACATAGACGTCAATAGATTTGTTAAGGGTTAATGTATGTCAATATATTTATTATGGGTTAATATATATATTTAGTAGGGTTTCATATATTTTGATATTTCAATATCAATAATATTCAATACTACAAGAACTACAAAAAACAAATAAAACCATAAAGGGGTTCCAGGACAATAGCACTTGGAAGACAGACACATGGCTGAGGTAAAATAAAATCAAAGGCACATGAAACAGAGAGGACATAAATGACAACACAGGCAAGAAAATGTACAAAAAGTGAAGAAAGCAAGAAAGTTTATTGTTGTTGTTTAATGTATATCAGGCTTTGTATATGTCCGTACATTTACCACAGCTTAATGTATGTAAATATGTTTACTGTAGGTTAATGTATGTCAGCGTATTTACTTTGGGTTACCGAACTGAACCTTCACCAGTCCAGCGGTGGCAGTAATACACTAAAAAGTTGCCAACCGCCATAAAAAGAAGAAGAAGAAGAAGAAGAAGAAGAAGAAGAAGCTGCAGCATGTAGCATGTCTGGTCCATGTCTTGTCCTCGTATTTTAGCATTTTAAACTTCTTTTCCCCCAATTTTTAACAGTTATCTCAGTTTATTTAGTATTAGTAAGCTGTGCTCTGTCTAAACATGTGAGTAGAGATGTTACGGCTGGTGGCCGTTAAGGGCCGCTATTTTAGGTTTTCCCCTGTTTGGTTTTGTGTGCTTTCTGTTTGGCTTTTATTTTGAATCCTGTTTTGGTCACGTGTTCCCCTTTGTCTCAGCTGTGTCCTGTTTACCTCGTTTAGTCTTGTGTATATAGTCTGTGTGCTGTGTGTACTCCTCATGTCTCCATCGTCTCAAGTTTGATGCCTGTACCCTGCTGTTTTGCTTTGTTTAATAAAACCCTGAGTACCGAGATGCCTGCCTGCCTGTCACGTCCCTGTACCCTTAGAGGCAGATCAGAGCGTGGGCCTAACAGCCCCCACTCTGACAAGAGAGAGTTATTTAAACCTTTCTTTTGTGTACGAGTCTTTGCACGCTGCTAATGCTAATGTTTTTTTTTAAGCAATAAAGTTTTCTGATTCTGGTTATTTATTTACCTTTACATTTTATTTAAGGTTAATGCATTACAATGAAATTAAAGTGCCCTGGGAGCATATTTGGGGTCAAAATATTAGACATTTCTTTACCACTATACACGGGTGCTCTTGGAAAGTAACTGTGTTTACAATGGGTTAAAATATGTCAACATATTTACTCTGGACTCTGGACTCAATTATGTATGATAGTAATATTGTGGCGGGGTCTCAGGGGCTTTATAGAAGAGGTTCAAGGTAGAGTGTTAATGATGATTGCTGCCAACGATGAATGGCTGGAGTGTAACTCAGACTCTGGGACAGGCAGCTGGTGGATGTGGAGCAGGCTGGAGAAGTAAGAAACATCTGCTAATCCGCGGCGTGGCCCCGGCGCGTCGTCATATGCAGCTAATTCTCTTTGATCCTGCCTGGTCCGCGGTGCACTAAGCCAGGCATGCCGATATCCGCACTGTATCATTCACAGCCATGTTCCTCACACAAATTAGATCCTCAGTTAATATGTCCACAGAATAACCTCCGCAGGCATTAGCAGACCACGCAGAACGACGTGTCCGAGAAGGATTACTGACAGCCTGCTCTGCCATCTTCGCCGCTCTTTCATTTTCATGCAGGACGTCTCCACTGTTTCTCTTCTTTTCTTCTCTTTTCTTTTCTTTCTGCTGATCCCTGACCACACGGAGGACACCATGAAAAATGAAATTGAGAAGCACAAGAGAAAAGGATCAATAATAATCAGGTCTGGTTTCTAAAACAGGGGAGACGGACGGCGCTCCCACCCAGTTGGTATATATATATATATATATCATCACATATCACATCTTTCACAACAGGTACCGCCGGGGCATTCTTCAAGGGCTGCTTTAGAGCTGTGAGAATGTGAGAATCTAGCATCAGGCATTCTCTCTTCAGGAAGGAGACCAACCTGCTTTGGTAGGCAATTATCCATAGAGCACAAATAAAAAACAATTATAACACATTGGGTTCCTCTGAAGAACCATCTAAGGCCCCATGAGGACAATTTAGTGTATGTAATGCTTCTTAGCATGATGCAGTGGTCACCAACCCTGGTACTGGAGATCTGCCTTCATGAGGAATTTAGTTCCAGCCTTGATCTTCAGCACCTGCTCTGGTCGAGGAACAGCTTCAGAGGTTCCTGACTGACTGGATTAAGAAAGTGGGGCAGCATGTTAGATACAGATCTCCGGGATGACCGCTGCCATAGAAGAACCATTTTGGTTCCATTTCAATGGACGATTATTTAAAGAACATTCTCCAGATACTTACATTAATGAAGAACCTTTACATTTAGCCGTGTATCTTTGAGTGATACCAGCAAAGATTTTTTTATAGAACCTAATGTCTAGCAAGTTGTTCAATAAATTAAGGGTTCTTTTAATTAAGTGAAGACTCTTTTAACTTCAAAAGGTTCTTCAAACTCACAAACCGCTGAAAAATTCTTAAATGACCAAATTATTCCTCTAAGGCAAGAAAACAAGTCCTGAGAGCTTTAACAACTTTTAGAGAAGCTCCACTTATCAGAGGAGCCATTAAAAGGACTGTATATTATGTGAAGGTTCTTTCTCTCTTTCTCTCTCTGTTTGTCTCTCTCTCTCAGTCTCGCTCTGTTTCTCTTTCTCTCTCTCTCTCTCTCTCTCTCTCTCTCTCTCTCTCTGTCTCTCTGTTTCTCTCTCTCTCTCTCTATGCCCCTCACCTCATACTCACTTTTCAGAGTTATGACTAGCAATAGCCTGGCCTATCCTTCACACACACACACACACACACACACAAATCCAGAGACCCACAGCGTGACGAACATATTGATCTGTTATTCTGAAGAATGCAAATTGCACAAACATGCAAACTGAAGCAGCCTCTGAACAGCACAAATGATTTCAGAGCTGAGAAAATGAAAAGGTCAAGGGAAAGGGAAGAGACAGCAGAGCGAGGCCCAAAGCAAACACATTTTATCATTTCTTACTTCTTCTATCCAGCACATCTCTCCTGAAAGCTTGTGAATGTTCACCCAAAATGTAAATAAGGCCCTGCTGACATTTCTTGGGAGGAGCTGAGAACACTGTGTGATTAGTTCCGTCTCTGAGAGCAGCCGGCTTCCTGTTGCTTGACTGATTTAAAGTGTATTATTTCTGTGCTGCTGTGCTCATGCATACAGAACGACCAAACTGTGTCTTCACTGGATGTTAAACCAGGTATCCTTACCACCGTTTAACTGGTTAAGATCCGAACAAGGTCAGACCTGTTTACATTGGTGGTAGACATCCGCCTCCTAAAGCTCCTTCACAGAAAGTTCATGAAATAGTTGAACGAATGTCTGAGATATTCTTGCTCCAGAAGAAGTGTCTGGATACTTCTAGACTTGTTTCCCTATATCTTACTTATATTTATACAGCTAGAAATTATTTATTGTATCTATTGATTTTCTTTGTTCTTATATTGTTATTTTTGATCCCACGGATCCTGTTAAACTGTCTTTCTCACTACTGCGGCTGTTTCTAAGGAATTTCCCCACTGTGGGATTAATAAAGTCAATCTAATCTAACCTAACTCTAGACATAAAGTACAGCAATTAAAATACCATGGTAAGAGATTTTGTAGAAACAACAAAAACAAATACAATAATAATAATAATAATAATAATAATAATAATAATAATAATACAATAACAACAATAATAATACTAATACTAATAATAACAATAATAATACTAATACTAATAAAAAGAATGATCATCACCATAATAATAATAATAATAATAATACAATAACAATAATAATAACAATAATAATAATACAATAACAACAATAATAATAATAATAATAATAATAATAATACAATGACAACAACAATAATAATAATAATAATAATAATAATAATAATAATAATAATAATAATAATAATAATAATATTGAACATCATAATAATAATAATAATAATAATAATAATAATAATAATAATAATAATGTAACGGCCCAATTTGACCGTGTTCCCCACAACTCAAGACTCAAGGTCAGAGAGACTTTGCAATCAACAATTTATTATATTTGCCAGGCATATGGAACACTGTACCCAGACACAACAAATCTGTGATCTCGGCAGGGAGTGCTGCTACATGAGCTTTTATTTTCCTTTCAGCCTGATGTCATGATGCCACCTTGACCTTGATCTGAGATCAGTGACATCTCGTGCCACTGTGCATGTGCTCAGGAGATGCTGGGTACACATTTCAGACATGCAGTCATCTTGTTAGTTAGATTTTGTTCAAGTTTTCACAGTTAGTATGTCCTGGCCTTCTAATTGCCAGTAAGTTGCTCCGTTGCATCAAACCATACCTTAAATAGTAGCATGCATTGTCTATTATGGCCTTACAGTAATCGACAGCATTTCTCACCAGGCTGGAGGGACATGACAGACATTCTGTACGTGACAAACGACAGATAGAACACACCGTACTGATTAACACTGAAAAAAATGTTGTAATAATAATAATAATAATAAAAGTAATATCATTTGTAGCTAACCTGTCTGCAGTGTTTTATTTTATAGTATGCAGTATTTTACCTTGCAGAATCTTATTCTGCAAGGTAAAATACTGGAAACTATAGAATAAAACACTGCAGACAGGTTAGCTATAAATGTTCCCCCACAAATAATAATAATAATAAAAATAATAATAATAGTAATAGTAATAATAATAATAATAATAATAATAATGAAAACACATAATAACTAGATGCAATTGTGACTGTGTGGTTGCAATAAAACCAGTGTTTGGAGACAAACATTGGTTTTATAGGTAAAAAAAAGGTTTTTTGTGTTAATACATGTGTTCTAACTTGCAGTCTCCTGATTCAGGACAAATCTCTTGTGTATTTTGCTCCACGTTTGTTTCTTTGCACTTGTGTTTCTCTGCTTTTTTGTTCTTTTCCGGCAGTAATCAAACACTTACAGTCATAGAACACAAGGCAGACAAGCAGCAGCGTTTCAGTTACAGAGACGGCAGATGCAAAGCAGATCACAGGATCAAGAGAAGAGGAACAGCACTGACAGAAAAGACAGATTTTTGAGTTTTGAAAGGAGAGAGAGAGTATTACAGGGTTTTTGAAGGAGGGAGTTCAGTAGTTTGGGGGCTACAACACCAAACAATCTCCAACGGAACATAATCAAAATTAGGGATCTTGGAGTAGGCCAGATCCAGAGAAAGCTGCTTGTACTGAATGTGGTATAAAATGGGAAGCCAGTGAATTTTATGGAGGACAGTGGAGATGCGTTCAGACTAGTGCTGCAACTAACGATTATTTTGATTATCGATTAGTTGGGCGATGATTTTTTTTTTTGATTAATCGATTAATCGGATAAAAACCAAACTCTTCTTTAATTTGATGTTTTGCTTATAACATTATAAAACCATAAATCAGGGCATTATGTATGTATAAAAGTAAACTTTAAAAAAATGCAAAAGCCACATATAGAGTTTAATGATCTTTAATTTTGACATTTTAAACTTTAAATGAAAGACAAAGTTTGTTATTGAACAGTAAAACTTCTCTAAATATCCAAAATATAAATAAATAAAAAAATAAGCAAAACAATTGTTGTACTCTTATTATATTCACATTATGAAATTAGGACAAAAACATGCTGAAAATGATATTAAGCAGCAGAATTTGTTGTAATATCAAAATAAAATTAAAAAAAACCCAAATATTACTTTTTGAAACAGAGGTAGAAATCAGAAGAACAGGTCAACTTTCACTTTTCAAACTGCTGCATATAAATGTTTCTTATTCACTTCTACAAAATGTTTAATTGGAATAAAGAAAATATTACTTTTTGATACAGAGGTAGAACAGAAAAACTCACTGCTCAAAGTTGTGCATATGAACATTTCTTCACTGATTCCAAAATTTTGAATTGGAATGCAAAAATGTCAGCATGTCCACATGACCTGGGTTGAGGCTGGCTCTTTTTTTTGGAAGCTATGCAACCTGCAGCAGAGAACAGACGCTCAGATGGTGTTGGGGTGCCCGGGATACATAAGTAGGATTTGGCTAATTTGGCCAAGGTGGGGTATTTCTCTTTATTATGTCCCCACCAATCCAAAGGATTTCCAGCAAAGTAGGCCAGGACTTCATTCCTTATTTGAGTGTTGAGGTCCTCCTCAGCTTTCTCCTCTCTGCTCTCTTCCTCACTGCTGCCTCCAGACTCAAGGAGTGAGTCAAGCAAAGATGTTGAAGGTTTAGCTTCTGTTCTTCTGGCTGAGGTGGTTGTTTGCTGCTGCTGCTGCTGTTCCATCTCCTTTTTTGCTGTGAGTGCTTCAGTTTGCACTTTAGCCTGCACGGTTATAATTTGCTCAGGTGACAGAAATTTCAGTCTTCTGAACCTTGGGTCCAGAGCAGAGGAAAGAATCACAGGATTATCTGCCTGCTCAAAGAGCTGGTTCCATCTGATTTGAAGCTGCTCAACTGCTTTGGCTTGGAAGGACTTCACTGGACCTGAATCAAAGGTAGCACCTTCAGTAGACTTTAACAGCCCTTTCACAATTGGAGGCAATGTGTTACATATTCCTGCCCGCTCATAAAAACAGTTGCACATTCGAAAGGCTTAAGAGCAGTGCAAAGCTCTTCGAGCAGACTCCACTGGTCTTGTTTCAAATCCAGATAGCGTTTCAATGGGTCAATGGGTCAGACAGGGTAGCAGTTAAAGGCCACCTCTGTTCAATCAGTCTGTCAATCATGTAGAATGTACTGTTCCATCTCGTATTTACATCCTGAACAAGCTTGTGCTCAGGTGTATCCATTTGTTTCTGTTTTTCTTTGAACTGTCGCCAGGGTTAGAAGTGTGTTCATTAGCGAGGAGTCATTTTGGAGATGGCAAGACATTACAGCACACAGGAGGCTCTGGAAATGATCATGCACTCTGACAGAGAGGACAACTCCTCATCCTCAGAAGACTGACATGGAGGAGGGCTCAGAGGTGGAAACAGGATCCGACTCTTCTGAAGAGGAGAGCGGAGATGAGGAGGATGAAGACAAATACCTCTGTGTCCCACGCAGATCCATCCTAGTAGCTACAGACTCGATCCCAGGACATGTTACGCTGTCTCCCAAATCGGTGACGTAGCGTCCAGATTTGACGAACCTATATGGGAGACGCTCAAAGATGGACTGTCAAGACGTGGACAAAGAAGCACTTCAGGCTTCAGGGGCTGCTTTTCAGGGGCTGCTTTTGGCGGATCAAAAAATGAATCGACCCTTGGCCTCTGGAGCGAGAAATGGGGTCGGAGCATTTTCCATGCTACAATGTCCCACAAGAGATCTGCTGATGCTGCTCAACCCAGACAGGGACATCTGTCCCATTCAAAGGAAGGTGCAGTTTCAGGCAGTAGGTGCCAAAAAAGGTGGCCAAGTGTGATTGCCAAAATGTCTTTCACCTGGAGACTGTAGGTGTCCTTGCGTAACATGGTTGAGCTTCCATAACCTGGTTGACCTTCCATAACCTGCTTGACCTTCCATAACCTGGTTGCAATTCTGTAACATGGTTGACCTTAAATAACCTGGTTTGACCTTCCATAACCTGGTTTGACCTTTCATAACCTGGTTGGACCTTCCATAACCTGGTTGACCTTCCGTAACATGGTTGAACTTCCATAACCTGGTTGGACCTTAAATAACCTGGTTTGACCTTCCATAACCTGATTGGACCTTCCAGAACCTGGTTGGACCTTCCATAACCTGGTTGACCTTCCATAACCTGGTTTGACCTTCCATAACCTGGTTTGATCTTTCATAACCTGGTTGACCTTCCATAACATGGTTGACCTTCCATAACCTGGTTGACTTTCCGTAACCTGGTTGACCTTCCGTAACCTGGTTGACCTTTACTTATAGTAGGACAAGACCTAGTGAAACTCATAGTATATCAATAGAGACTAAGATCTGCCACTACAAAAAAAGTATGATGCATCAAAATCAATATTGCTGCCCATTAATGACCCATCATGGGGCCTAATAATAATAATAATAATAATAATAATAATAATAATAATAATAATCAAAAAAAAAAGTTTCTTATAGAAATTATTTGAGTTTTCGAACGAGTCTTCGAGTCTTTGACTGCATTCTGATCTTCATTCAGCTCCGTAATCTACTGACACACACTGCATTCTGATAATATATACACTTAAAACGCCTGTTATATAGTTAAGGTTTAACTGTTTTGCAGCACACCGTTTCTAACCGGCTAGCTCATTAGCACCGCTAGCCGATTAGATTAGCCTAGCTACAAAAAGTTTGCCTGCCCTTTTTTCTTCACCGATCACCTCCGTTTCTTGTAAATACCATGTCGGTTGTGTCTTTGCCTCTGAGTGCAGGTGAGCATACATTGGAGCTGTACTTGGTGGATTTGGAGCTGGAGGCCATGGAGAAGCAGATCCATGACACACAAGCGAATCTGGCCCGGCTACAACAGCGGAAAGCCACGCTGGAATCTACACGGACCAACGCTCTCCTGTCCCAGGTAAATTCTCGGCGTGACACAAATCTCCAGTAACCTCAACCTTGCGTCTTTCCCTGTCCCTAACCCTAACCCTAACTCTCACCGGGCCAGCGTTCTGCTCTGTCACATGACTCTCTCTCTCTCACTCTCTCTCTCTCGACCAGGCCAGTGTTCTGCTCTGTCATGCGACTCTCTCTCTATCTCTCTCTCTCACCGGGCCAGCGTTCTGTTTCGTCACGCAACTT
The DNA here is from genome assembly GCA_037974465.1 of Brachypetersius altus. Lineage (NCBI taxonomy): Eukaryota > Metazoa > Chordata > Actinopteri > Characiformes > Alestidae > Brachypetersius > Brachypetersius altus. The sequence continues at coordinate 1,521,964 of JBBPDB010000040.1, forward strand.
TCTCTCTCTCTCTCGACCGGCCCAGCGTTCTACTCCACTACTCTGTGCCACTCTCTCTCACTCTCTCACTCTCTCTCTCACCAGGCCAGTGTTCTGCTCCGTCACGTAACTCTCTCTCTTTCTCTCTCGCCCGGGCCAGCATTCTGCTCCGCCACACGACTCTCTCTCGACCAGGCCTGTGTTCTGCTCCACTACTCTGTGTCACTCTCTCTCACCGGGCCAGCATTCTGCTCCGCCACACGACTCTCTCTCGCTCTCTCTCGACCAGGCCTGTGTT
>JBBPDB010000040.1:1530957-1542778 GCA_037974465.1 Brachypetersius altus
GGGGAGCAGTGTCTGGGGACAGTACCTTGCTCGGGGTACCTCAGCTTTGCCTAGCTGTCTTGGGAATCGAACCCGGACTTTCTGGGCGCAGGGCGAATGCCCTAACCACTAGGCTACCAGCTGCACCAATAAGATTATTGGTGCTTGAGACTTGACTTGATCTCGAGCACAAAGACTTGAGACTTGACTTGATCTTGAGCACAAAGATGCCCCAATAAGAGCACCATGCCCTTACAGAGGGTGTGTAAAATGAAGCACATGGTTGAAGCACACTGCAAGCTCCATAGACAAACACTGGCAGCAGAATGAATGTCCTACTAAGTCTGCCCTGGTGAACTGTAAGTGCGATGGAACCATCTGGAGGCAACAACAGTTTGGGGCCAGCAAGTGTTGTCCTAGCACGAAAAAAGCCCTAAATCGTGATCGCAGCACATATTTTGATTACATTGTATATCATGATCAAGTTGTGAGATCAGCTTGGTTCTTTGGAGTAAAGAATCACTCTTCTCTAGAAAAATCTGGGTTTGGTGGATGCCAGGAGACAATTGGACCAGAAAATAAAATGTTCATTGTATGGATGTGTGTAGTCTTCTCACAAGCAGAACCCATACTGAGTACAGGTGTATGTCGCGTGTGTGTGTGTGTGTGTGTGTATTCGCTCCTACTTGGTGTGTTCTGCCTCACCATTGGCCAGACGATGCAAGCCTCTTCACCTGTCAGCTCAATTTGGGTGAGCCTAAAGAAGCAAAAACAGAGGACAACAAAAGCTCATGAGAGCCCTGTCCACAAAAAGCCCCACTGACAAAGCTCAGAACGGCTAGAAGAATGACCTGATTGGGAACCAGTGCCAGCGCTGGAAGTGCTCCTGACACCGTCTTAAATCACAGCTGGCACCTCCAACTTCCACAAAGGGAGAGGAGATAAAGCCTGGCATTTAAAAAACCTTCCCAGCGTGAACTTTTTTTTGTTCTTCAAGACCGGAGAGGCTCCACAATACAGCTCTCATTTATCAAACAAGGCACCAGACAAAACATGCAGTTCAGACTTCATCGACTTCTCCTGCGGCCCTAACTTTTTCAGTCCTTTCAGAAAAAGAGCTGGGCCGCTGGCTCTGTGATAGCACGAGGTGGAAGTTTCTACAAAAGTGACCAGAGAATGTAAATACTGTACAAGGGAGGTGTTTTCAGTGAGTGGAAATGCAACATTGGTGATCAATTGGCCAATGAATGTAGGTACAAGGTTGGTGTTTCTAATATAGTGGCCAGTGAGGTTAAATACAATGTAGGTATTTCAAGCAAGGTGGCCAGTGAATGTAAGTACAAGGTTGGAGTTTGTTATAAAGTAGACAGTGTGTGCAAATACAAGATTGATGTTTCTAATGAAGTGGCCAATGGAGGTACGCTGTGTTTCCAATAAAGTGCACAGATCACTGTGGATAGTGCAGCACAGTCCAGTTTGTTTTTTCTGTAGTGGTTGAGCAAAACAAATCCTAACAACAGGAGAAAGTCTCTCTGTGTCGCTGTCACAACCCGTCGCCTGGCTCTGTAAAATAAGCAGCCCTAGGCACAGCCAGAAGGAATGAAACCTCTCCACTGATTCTGATCCAATTTGCGGCCTGCAGGTTACAGACTTATGCATCCATTGAAAGGGACAAGGCTCCGTGATTTGTATTCAGAGAGGCACGCGGACCAAGCGGATGAGGATCGGCAGCCCCTGTTCAATGGAGGGCGGGGTGGAGCCCGCACATGCTGAGGCCAGTGGAAGAGGCGGCGGATGCTAATGGCAGGGGTTCCTGTCCTGCTGGAGAAACGAGGACTCAAATGCACATATTAGCGTTGCCTGCCTGGCCGAGATAAGTGGGGTGGAGAATGCGGGCGCTGGGGTAGTTGCGGAGTTCGGCTGTCGGGGGGAAGGCCATGCCAGCAGAGTTGGAGAATGCAGCGGGACCTTTATAATTCGATGCAATTTATCAGCACTGACGCAGATGTCATGTTTTTGCATGCCTTTACGTTGCCAATGCATGGTTATCTCTATTCCTAGACGCACTGCGGGAAGTACAGTTTTGGTGATCGACCTCATCCCCGTCGTACGTCACAGCAATCTGAAATGCATAGGGGTCTGCAAATTTCATAACTCTGCTAACGATTAAAATTCCGCCCGCTTCTCATGCTCGGAATGCGATTATCTTCCTCGAATTTCAAGGACTTGAGACCATAGGTGTGAAATATAATCCTACCATCAAGCGAATCAAGCATACCGTGAGTGTGTGTGTGTGTGTGTGTGTGTGTGTGTCCCGCTGTTTTTCTCTTGAGTAAGAGTGCACCTGTGTGACGTCCCTTCGACGTGCCGTCTATCAGTATTCAGTCTCTCCGCTGTGAGGAGGAGGAAGTGGAGAGGTGGGGTGTAGGAGGAAGGGAGGGGATGTCGCCGCCTCTTCGCTCCCCAGAGTGAGAGCTGCCTCGCAGGTTCTCGACTGATTGATGTTGCCTGTCATGTTCAAAGCAGATCTGTTTTTCTCGCACTGGGCCATATGTTAAGCAAGCACAGCAGGCAGAAAGGCGGGCAGGGGAGGCGGGGGTTGTGGGGGTTTCAGTTTCTGTTCGCTGACACTCTCATGGCAGCCCACCATCGACTCTAGGACCCTTGTTGTTTCAAAGTCATGTGGTGTGTGAGAGAACACCAAGGCTCCTCTGAGAAGGTCGGCTGAGGGATGACTTTGAAGTAGCAGTTTGACTATATGGACATAATACCCCCACCTCAGACGTGGTTGATCAGTCAAGACATCTCTGGTCGCTGAAGTCTTCTTTGTAGCTTTGCACTGGATCTATGAGCTGATAGAGATACCTAGTCATTAGTCAAAGAAGCTCAAACATCATCCATAAAAAATGTATAAACTCCCACTCACTGGCCACTTCACTAGAAACACCCACCTTGTAGGAAACATTTATTTGATATAATTCTTCCTTATAATTACCTTCTCTCACGTCCACTTATCAACTGGTTTGGATGTTTATGACAGTGCAACATTTTGGGACATTGGAAACCCAGCTCCACACTTTTTAAACCTTTTAAACCTGATCCATTGTGGCCAGCTGAGATCCTGGAAAACATTAATGAGAACATGAGGCCCTGCGACAACTAAGAAAGAAGAAAGAGTCCGGAACAGACTGAGAAACCAATCACCCTCCACCGCCCAGCATTTTGCTCACGGATGTTCAGTCTCTGGACTACAAGCTGGACAATATCTGAGCAAGAGTGACTTTCCAATGGATCGTGAGGGTTTTACTGGGACATGGTTGACCCCCTTGTACTGGATCAAGACGTGATTCCGCTCCCTGTTCCACTTGGACAGAATCTGCAGAGGCCAACAAATCTAAAGGTGGGGGAGTCTGTTTTATGGTAAACATCAAGTGGTGCAGTGCAAAGAGAATTTCTATTTCCTCTCACTCCCTCATCTGGAATATCTGACCTCAAGTGCCATCCATTCTACCTGCTTTCAGCTCAAGAATCACCACAGCAGTCTACACTCCACCTCTTTCAAACACAGGTGCAGCTTTGTCTGAAGGTATGTTTGATGTGACTTAAAACCAGGACAAAGTGCTCATCATGTTGGGGGGCCTTAATGTAGTGAATCTCGGACACATCATGCCTAACTTTTACCAACATGTTACATGCATCACTGTCACACAACGTTCAAGCAGGGCTACAAAACCATTTCATAGTTTGAGCTATCAGACCATAATGATGTTTTCCTCATGTAGGAATACAAACAAATGTTTGTCAGGAAGCTCTGGGCATGAGATACAGGGCAGGTCTGCCCAATCAGAACACTGCGAAAACTCCTGATCTAACCAAGACTTGCAATCTTATTTCTAGCCTAAAAGTCTTTTTGATCTTGTTTTGAGAATAATGTACTATATAAGAGCACATTTTTTTGCTCTTATATAGTATATTAAGGTGGTTTTAAGATGGTTTTTCCTATTTCAAGAAATCTTTAGACTAGAAACAAGTGAAATTATCTGCCAGTGCAGTTAGATCTTTTTTGAAACAGGAAAAAATCTTACACAATTTGCTTTTATATAGTATATCATTCTCAAAACAAGAAGAAGACGACTTTTAGGCAAGAGATAAGATTGCAAGTCTTGGTTAGATAAGGAGTATTTGCAGTGAAGCCACACTACAGGATGCATTGGATGATGGAATGTATTCCACTCATGCACGGATGATATCAACGAGTTTGTGGATGTAGTTGTTTGTTTTGTTAGCACGCTTGCCAATGATATCATCCCCAAAGCAACAGTAAGGATTTTTGCTAATCAGAAACTCTGGGTGTCTGTGAGGCAGAGAACATGCGTATCCACTAGCAATACGAGCGATTACAAAACTGCATCATGTGGAGTACGATACGCTAGGACAGAAAACATTGGCTGTTGTGCCTCCAGCACATCACACTCAATCAACACAGGAGCTCCACACCCATGACTGTATGTCAACACACAGCTCCAACTCCATCGTAAAATTAGCTGACAACATAGTAATGTTGGGCTTCATTTCCAAAAACAAGATGGCGAACATGGATAAACCTCACATTGTTGTGTCAGGAGAACCACAGAGCTGGTGGTGAACTTCACCAGGTCCTACTCTCCTCTCATTAACCCAGCAGTGGAGAGAGTGAGCAGTTTCAAATAGCTAAGCATTCATATCTCTGAGAATTTGACATGGACTGAATATATAAGTCTAGTTCAAAAAGGTGAGGCAGCATCTCTACCACCTGAGGAAGTTTCAAGCCTTTACAGTGATCCTGAGGACTTTTTACTTTGGTGTTGCACTCTGGCAGTGCAATGTGGCACCAGATCAGCTCTGCCATCACTGGAGGACATTTATACCAGACGGGACCAGATGCAGGACCTGAGTAACCAGGATCATCAGAGACTGGTCTCACCCTGTCTCACCTGATTCAGGAACTTCAGGAGTTTCACAGCTAAAACAGAGAGACTCAGTAGAAGTTTCTGTCCTAACATTTCTTAACTAGGACATGACGAATAACTTTTCATGCCTTTATACAACAACAGTAACTAGCCCACTGCACTTTACAGGACATACTCTATTCTGTATATTTGCACACTTTAGATCTTTTTTTAAATATGTTAACATATTTTTATTGTGTAGTTTTAGCCTTTAATTTTCTCTTTAATGACTTGTAACTCTACTGCCCAATCTCAAACATTTCAGTAGCTGATTTCACTACATGTTGTACTGAGTATGTGACAAATCAAGAATCTTGAAACTTCAACCTTGAAAGACCATTTGTTAGCTTGAAAGCCTTAAAGCAGAGCAGGTGATAAGTGGGGTGGGGTGGGGCAACATCAGTTTCAAATGCCACAGTGAGGAGTGGGAAGATGGAAAACGGCCTGCAAGTACAAGCAGCATCGTGGGAAATGCATTATAGGGAATTTGAGGTTAAAACCAGTCTTTAATAACATATTATGGTCCTTCTCCCTCATCTCTTTGACAGAAATGATATACGTGGGGGGTTACGTTCCAAGAGCACCCGTGTATAGTGAATAACCACGCTGTTGTGTCTCAGTAAAAAAGATGCTTAAAAATGTCTATTTTTATAGTGTAAACCCTAAAAATTCCCCAAAGTCTGCTCCCAGAACATTTTAATTTCATTTTAAACTCAGTTTAAGGCATTACCCTTAAAGAAAATGTAAAGGTAAATAAATAATCAGAATCAGAAAACTTTACTGCTTAAAAAAACATTAGCATTAGCAGTGTTCGGCAAGCCAAAACAAAGACTCTTATACCAAAGAAAGGTTGAAATAGACAGAGCACAGCTTACTAATACTAAATAAACTGAGATAACTGTTGAAAATTGGGGTGGGGGGAATTAAAACACTTAAATATGAGGACAAGACAAGGAGCAGTCATGCTACATGCTGCAGCAGCTTCTTCTTCTTTTTATGGCGGTTGACAACTTTTCAGTGTAATACTGCCACCACTGGACTGGTGACGGTAATACAGTTCGGTTGTCAGAGAAAAAAAATGCATTGGACTGAATCTGCGAATGCTGATATGCATAAAACCAAGGGGTTACTCTATAGCATTTACCCAGCATGCATCAAAACATACCTACAGCCACCGGGCATCTAAACCCATCTTGACCCCAGTCCAGTCACTGACCTATGAGACCTAGACGATTACGTTCAGCTAGCAAAGTGGAGGTGGAGCTCACCTTCAAAACACATCTTCAAAAGGGGGTCATCCTGGTCCTTAGGCTGTGGTCACCTTCCCTTGTCCTGCAGATTTCCATTCTACATGTAACACATTGCCCCACCTCCCCTTACCTAACCCCCCAGGCAATCAGGGACTTCTGAAGCCATGTTTACAGACGTAGTGATGATTCATTTTGTCCAGATTAAGTGTGACCTCCACGCAGATTTCTTTTCAGTGGTGGTGAATGGAACCAAATGTCAAGTCTTTAACATAAATACAGTCATTTTATTTACTATCGACACCCATGTGTCTTTACATGGAATGCTGCTGATGGGAAAATCTTAAATACTTCAGTGATTTCCAAGTAGTAATTACCAATAATGCTCAGTATTAGTGTGGGGTGAGCTTAGTCTGTATTTTAGATTGACCTCTGTTGTCTTCCAGTGTTTTTGCTTTCATAAAACAGCACCCAATAAATGCACATCCACAACATCCTCGTTTTTTCTTAGGGTCTGGACACCTTTTGAGCTGCTTCTCATAGGCAGTGACATTTCGGAAGCTATCTTCTTCAAAGTCTTGGGATCAGCAATAACACGTTGGCCTTATGAGCAAAGATTGGTTGACAATTAGCAGAAAATGTCACCTATCCTTGCGATACGAGGCGGGCCGTGTTTATCTGCTGATGTTCCGCGAGGGGGTTAAGTTCCCCAGGGTCCAGAAAATGGCACAGCTCCTGAGGATCTGACTGACAGCGTCACCTTCAGCTTGCTGGTATCAAGAGCTCGGGGAACCTGGATCCTCCTTCTGCAGCAACGTATAGCTTGTCCTTTGTACTCTTCTTTCAGCTGCCTGTCCATGTAGCTCAGTACTCTACGAGGTCAAACTGCAAAAATGGGCTTTAATTACAGGTTATTCATACCAGTTTTTGTTTTAAAAAAATGAGCATTATAATGTTTCATCTGTTACTAGGCAGCAGAGTAGAGGCTTTTGTTTGGATCATAGATGCCTGGACAGCAGACTAGTGACTGTTGTTCAGACCTTCAGTTACTAGGCAGCAGACTAAGGATTTCTGTTTGAACCATTGGTTACTGGACAGGAAACTACTTGGAAAACATGTGAGCTTCACCCTCTGGCCAGGCAAGTACACAATAGCACACCAACAGTATTCTTTACTGAAAAAGCTAGATGTTTTATATCACTCAGCCTTACCTTTCCAAACAGGTGCTCACCACTCACCACTACTCCATGTATGAAATGGTACAATGCTCCTCTCTTTACCTTAGAAGGAAATTTCATTTATTGATCTTTATTGTAAATGGATTAGTGGGTAAATTACCACAATACATTAAAACATTTGCTTACGTATCAGACTAAGGTGATCAAATAATCAAAGATGAGTCACTCCTTCAATAAGAATAGAACTTGGTGAAACATCTTTCTCGTATTCTGCACCACATGTATGGAATAAGTCACTTCCAGGTCTCAATATTTTTAAAAACCTTTTTTAAATCAACCCTTACAGAACAGTGCCATTGTTTTTAATTTGCTGCCCTCATGTCTACCTTTCATTATGTGTTTTACTAAGTATGATGTCTAGTCTGTGTTTTAGTCTGACTTATGCGAGACTTGTGTTCTTGTAGTTGTTTGTTCTGTTGTTTTATTGTATTTGGTTGTAAATCCACTTTCTTAGCATACCTGTGAGACTTGTGTTTTGCAGTTGTTTAGTGTACTTGTAACTAGCTACCATTCTTGACCAGGACTCCCTGGAAGAAGAGTTATTGTAACTCAATGGAACCTGGTTAAATAACAGAGGGACAAGATCGCATTTCCATAACATTTTGCAACACATTTAAAGCACCACCTCTCAGCTGACCTTCATCACGCTCAATCCACCGTTGGCGCTGTTGGTTGTGTGTGTTGGGTAGGGGTTAGGGGACTATGTAATGTATTCCTGTTTGTTTGCAAGTCGAATAAGGCTCACCCTGCCGCACGCTGGATGGCAAGAACGAGGGGGAAAAAAACAGCTTTATGATGGAAAATACCGATGCAAAGGCAGGCAGGGGAGTGTTTTGCCCTGGCGGCCTTCATGTTTAACCATTAAAGCCAGCCGGTTTGCATGTAAATAAATGCTTAGCCGTGCATCCCATACAAACAGTGCCTCCTGCTTATATTCGGCCGGCTGTTGCATTTAAAAAGAGGTGTGCACACATTACATAACCCCCCCGCCCCTCAGGTTTCAGGACGTTGGGGACTATTCCCCATTGTGCTCTTAGGAGTAATTGCTGCTTTCCAGCAGATTAAAACAGCACAGTTTCTTAGCTCCCGGGCCCCCCCACACATGCGATTGTGTTTGTTCACGAGTAATCGCTTTCAGCTCTGCATCCCTGGCAGTTGTGTTCATATCTGTGTGTGTGTGTGTGTGGAGAGAACGAGAGCCACCACTCCCATGGGACATGGTATGAAGTGCCCCTCCGTCTCACTGGGGCTCTTTGAAGACCCTTATTGTCAGCACCCTTCGTCTTCATTGTATAAAGATCTGCAGAAGGGAGGGAATTAAATCCTAAATCTCTGAGGGTTGGCGCCATATGTGGTCATATCATGCTCATAACCAAATTGTTGCTGGTGATTCTGTAACTAAAAAGTGTCGCCTCCTAAATGGCACAGCTGCTCCTCCGGCAGTCCCCAGAGGCTGTTGCCGCACTAAGCTGTAAGCAGGTTGGAAATGAAGATCAGCTGACGTACACTGATTGAGCCGTCACTTCATACTCGCTGTTTATAATTCAACAGAGTGTCTCCTAACTTGAACCATTTAATACCCCGGGGCGGTGAAGATGACTAGCTCAACTGATGTCTTCCTCGGTATCCAGATTCTCAACGCGCTTCAAATATTTGCAGAAACTATAAGGGGCTTCCACCCTCAAGTGCAGTCCCCAATGGCTGCGGAACAGAAAAGTGGACAGACCATGTGGACCAAGTTGTTCTTCTCTTCCATGTTTCATCCAAAGCTAGTGGACTGAGAAGAAACACCCTCACCATCTGGTAGGGGAAGTTTTACAGATTAACCGTGGCTAGAGTGACTTTATAGTACATGGTCCTGTATAGGACAGAAGGGATGTGAGAATGGTGAGTCATTCTAATATAATGTCATTTCATATTCATCATTATTTGAATTCATTAATTCATATTAATTAATTTTGTCCATTTTCTTCCCTAATTTAGACATTATACAGCTTCATCATGCTTGGAAGAGCACCACCTTCCTACCTATAGCGACCAAACATTCTGAGCAGCAGCCCAAGTGGAGGCTCTAAGCTGAGGTAAACAACCCGGCATCATTACAATCTCAAGCATGGATGAAATCAGAGGGGTTTTATTTCTTATCCTTTGTTTGTGGCTGTTTGCCACAAAAACTGAGACAATTGGCTTAAAGAAGCAACATTAGGCTAACGCTAATGCTAACACCAATGCTAACATTCAGTCAACAACACTGGCATAACCATAGCGACCGCCAATCAGTAAGCTCCAATATGTACATGTCATCATTTAGTATCGGTTCACTACGCTTGGAACCTCGGCCAAGGTGGTACCAAGAATGGTACCGGGTTCCACGAACCAGATCTTAGTGATGGAAAAGCAGAAAAAGTGAGTAGAGCGAATTTTGCGGTGCTGTGAAAAAGTAGACATCAAAATTAAGTATATAAAGCAGAGGACCAACTATTGACATGTATCAGAATGGCCTGATGCGGAGAGCAGAGCGCAACCATGATTGGCCAAGCAATGTCATGTCACCTTTGAAAGTGAAATGACTGACAAAGTAATGAAGTAATGTCACCTTCTGGTGAGTCACTAGTAAAAGTGTTGAAACCTCTGTTACCAGAATAAAGTGGTAGTCAGTGTCAAAGTCACCACAGTTTAGAAGTGTCTTTATTGGGTCTAATTTCATGTCAATGCTGTTTTGACTTTGTGGGGGTCACTTCTCATCTGAGAAGATCAAAAGTATGCATTCGCCAGTGCAGATCACAATGGAACATATCAAAGGGAATGGATCTCCATCCTCTGGAGGAAGCAGTCTATCTTTCTATTTTGTTTATTTCCTACAACCTTGCCATCCCGTTCAAAGGCGCTGGAGTACCCATATGATTTATAGATTACAGTAGAGCGTGTGTGAGCATCTTCAGATTTTGGAAGTCTGCACAGGAACCCCACTGACTGCAGCCCGACGCCAGACGCCATACGCTTTATAGATAACAAAAGTGACTATCCCATTTTCTTGATTGGTGGAAAATGTTTAAAGTAGAGAAGCACCAAATATTCATTCACTGAAACACGACCAAAACAGTGATGATGCAATCAACAAGCCCAACCTGCAGCTCCAGACTGGATTAGAGGCAGCGTGTCTGCCGTGTAAATCATTTCTATTTCTCGAAGAAAGACACTAAAAGCCGTTTGTAAAGCGAACAATTCTGAAATTTCTAGAGGGTGTTCATCGACAAAGACTTTCTCACCGTCGAGATTCATTTATCATATAAAATCAAAAACATCCCGCAGGAGCCCAGAAGAGGGAGACCCTTCCAGCACACCCACTCCGTCTGTGTTTCTGAAAAGGAAAGTTTTCCAGTGATTCAAGTTAATATATGGGCTGCAATCTCTGTTTAATATGCTATTCTGTTAAAGGCCTACAGAGAATGTTGTTCATCTTTCAGCAGTTTTAAAGCTCTTGTTCTGAACGCACTGTGTCCAGGCACTTCGCTCAGAATATTAAAATACACTTGAATGCACTGGTTTTATGAGAGAAGATATTTAATTGTATAATATTTCAACTTTCTTACTTTTATGTTATTCATGAGTGGGGCCAAGTAAAATATTTTATTTTAAATTTTATATTGTGCATTGTTTGAATGCTAAATTAACAGATTTTGTAACAGATTTATTTTTTGAACCATGAATATGAATTTTTATTATTAGTTTAATCATATAATTAAACACACAGTCCCAGCCATAATAGCATTATTACAAAAAAATGTTACAATTTTAGTTTTGGTTATAGTTTTGGTTTAGGTGGGTTTTCTCATTTTTGGGTTTCACTTCAGTGCATCCCTAATTTAAAGTCCTATGAGGTAAACACTGTTTGCTCATACGTATCTGCGTTGGAATAGCTGAATGAAACCACTTGTCCAATCTGCATCACTTGGCTGAAAATGAGTGGGTCATACCGTTCTTGCCCAAAAATGTGTGGGAAAAGCACACATAGTCACGGGCTATTTATTGGGCTGGTTATTTTTTTATTTAACCACAACAATAACTGACATCTTTTTCTAACTCATCTAAGTTTTACTGTCTTGAAGTCATGTTCATTGATGTTGTGTTGCTTTCTGGCCACTATAATTCCTGACAGATTTTTTCTCCAACACACAATTTAAAGTGACTCAACCATCTGCTCTATCTTCTCTTTGCCATGCATTCAGGGCTGTGCACTTTTCAAAAAACCTTCGTGTGAGATTTTGGGATGTGAGGCTAAGGGGGTGGGGTCGGTGGTTGGGGTAGGTTGCTGCTACCTTAGCTTCAGAGCGCATGGGTGGGGGGGGGGGGGGGGGGGGGACCCTCC
>JBBPDB010000040.1:1547072-1559067 GCA_037974465.1 Brachypetersius altus
AAACCCCAGAACAGGAAAACAAACCAAAAACAAACAGGAAACAAAGAACCTGGCACACGCCAGTCCAGATCATGACAGCTATTGCATGTAGAAAATGGAAAGTAGGCAACCCAGTAATCACCCTTCACTTTTTTGTGAGGAGCAAACCTGCGTCAGTCATTGTCGAATTGACCATATCTGATTTTATGTCATGAAAACAAACATGGTGCATATACACATATATAGCACACACAAGCATATATACTATACAGATTCAACAACCCCAATAATAATATGATAATATCTAAATTTAAATATGGCTTAAGTGGTGCAGACATTAAAAGTGAATATTAAAAGAGGTACATTTGAACACAGCTGTTACAAGGTGCTGCACTTGATGATAATGAACAATGGAACATCTCATAGTGTACCAGCATAAGGAGGGCTAAAATGAAAAATGTATACAACTAAATGAGCTTCAGTGACCCAAGGGTTAATGCCATTCATTAAACTTTCAAAATCAATTAAAGGAGATCTTAATTTTTAAATGTGGTTTAAATGATAAAATGTCATGAATGATTCAAAGAAAATGCCAGATTAAAAATCTATTATGTGTAGCAATCAGCCAATACTGGCTCGTTTATTACACTTACTTTATAATCCCACTCACTGGCCATTTTACTGGAAACACCTACCTTGTACTTCCACTTACTGGCCATTTTACTGGAAACACCAACCTTGTACTTCCACTTACTGGCTATTTTACTGGAAACACTTGCATTGAATGTCCACTTTTTGGCCACTTTATTAGAAATACCTTCCTTGTGTTTCCTCTAACCGCCACCTAGGTCTAGAAGAGCAAACACATCAGCAGTAAGACTGAGTCTCTAACTCTACATCAGCCAGGAGGAGCTACAAGAGGTCTCAGAGGAACATGCTAAACTCAATCAAGTAACTAAACGTACCATTAAAGCTCAGTCTGAGCCATATGAATGAGAGAAGGAACGTATGAGAACGACAGTCTAACCACAGTGTGAAAATGATGAAGTATTTCAAATGCAGACTAACACAAGTGCTCCGTGTTAATAAAAACAGAGTCATTCACTCCTTTGTCAGACCTTTCACAGGCATGTGGTTATGAGAACCACACATCATATTAACCACACGTTGACAGCCCCTCGTTTACAACATTATGAAAATCTGCTTCTGGTTTCATTTTAACGGGGCTGCAGGGAAATGCAAATATTGGCGCACCTCCCACTGTAGAACTGTTGTGCACTTGATGCCGCATGAACATATTCAAAAATGAAAAGATGCTGATATCCAGCCCAGTGCCCCGACGCCAGCCGCGTGTTCCTGAGCGGCGCTATTGATTCCTGTCTGAGGTGAGCAGGTTAATTAAATGTGAACAGCACGCCCGAAAACAAAATATTGAGCTGACCGGCGGGAGGAGAGGACTCACTCCTTTTAGATGTTAAAACAGCAATCAATACAGCATAACTGGGGAATATCTGTCAACAGCCAGCAAACGGACCGGATTGAGAGTGATCTGCTGGCAGGATTAAGGAGCCGGCTTCAGATGCCACGGCTCGATTCGAGGTTTTGTTGAACATTTGTAATGAGGTGCAAAGGGGCCTTGTGAATTGTTCGGGCCTGGAACTAGGAGTCCTCCCGAGATGCAGTGGCAGGACTCTTCTCCAAAATTACTAAGGCAATGTACACAATAACCACACTGAATTAGTCAAACCGGTTCATTTAAACACGGAGCACCACACGAGGTTCTTCACCAGCTTTAAAGACTTTCAAAGGCTTTCAAAATCTAAAGACCCTCAGCAGGATAGCATGGCAAGCAGGTCTTTCTAATTATTATATATGAAGTGGGGCCAATAATTGTCAACCCTGTTTCCTTGATGATAAACTGATACTAGAGCTAGAACCTTTCCCATTAAATGCTAGATCAGATTTGAAAAAGAATGAGCCTTTTATTGGCTTTTATTGTAATCCTGGAGAACAAAGCCCCAGTCCCACATGATAAACCGTGATATCCTGAACACAATTTCACATTTATGCATTTAGCAGATGCTCAAATCCAGAACCACTGTAGGTGAAAGTAGCATTGGGAGAGTTTGCCCACACAACTTGCTAGTTCACTGTTTGCTTTGAGTTGCACTACCAAGCAGAATCAGAATCATAGCAAAATTGTAGCTGTTTACAATTACAGGTGATCAGAAGAGGAAGCCAATTAGCTTAGTGAGCAACTAGGAAGGTGATTGGTTAAACCTAATTGAGTATTTCTTTGGAGGGGTTGATCCCTCTTTGTTAGCTTTTACGAGAAAATGCAACTGGAAAATGTTAGTGTGTGTTCAGGCTGCAAAGCAACAAAATCTGAATATCAAAGTGTTTCTTTTAATAACCACTATGTATCTTGTACATCTGCTTGGTCTAACACCTTGAAAGTGATGGAACCCGGGTCACAGGTCACTAAACACTAACTTGGCAAATTTGTGAACCTCTATGAAATTTCTTCCTAACAAAAAACAAAACATAGCAGCTGTTTCTTAGTAAAAACAAACTAGCTGAGGCAAATTAGCTACCATCCAATATCCATTTACTGAACTATATATTTCCACCCAAAACACATCAGAACTGCGCATAATCAAACGAACAAAATACAAGAGTCAGGTGAGTTCACGGCTTAACACTGCAAGACGTATGCATGCAAATATGCTCATGATGGTCTGGAGATGATTGTCATGAGCATGCTTGTTTCATCAACAGGGAACAAAAAACACCTCCCTGGAATGTAATGACAAAACCGGCGCTGAGTATTTTTCCCCGGGCACAGCACGTGTCATCCATGAACGATGTTCCACGGGAAAAAGCGCATCACTAATTCATGCTGTAGCCGTGTGTCATTTTGAAAACTGACTCAGAGTACACATGTTTACTGAAATGTACTAAACCAGCTTCGGGCTTCATAGTGTTCCCCCGAGGCCTGAAACCCAATTGCCTGCAGCCTGGCTGAAAAATCACCCGCCAGCATCATCTGTGTAATTTGCGGCGGTGTGGAACAAACATCGGCCAAGAAGGATGACATCAGCAGCTGTCAGGCCTGGTTCAGACGTGTCAAAGTGAGCTGGTCTCCACTGGTCTATGGTGAATACCTATCAGCAACACTTTGACTACTAATAATAAAGCAAGTTTCCACACATAGCCCTAGCTGATTAGCTGCAGCCACCACATCGCTGCAAGAAGTAATATGTCCAGGATTCACCAGAGGAGATTCATTGGTGGGCGCTATTGATCTGAAGCCCAGGCCTGTGCCCGAGAATATCATTTTCCCCATCATGGCCCGGCAGGGTCTTTCAGGGGAGCATGGGCTGCATTAAAGCAGGAACATTTCTATTATGAGAGATGAAAACAACACAACGGTGATCCTTTAAGAAAGCAGGGATTTGGTGTTGATGGAAAAGCATTTTGCCCTCGCTCTCGGGGCGATCGCCGTGTTTATTATGACATAACAAACCTCGCACTCTGGCCGCTAGCTAAATAACAGGGAGAAACAGAACCGTGTGCCTTTGCACAGATCTGGGGATGGGCAGCAGAGATGCTGAGAATGAATAAGTGAGACAGAATATGAAGCAACGCATCACAAATAAGGACGTTTTTTTTTACGAGAACAAACAGAAAATGAAAACGTTTGTTGTTGGTCCAATAAGCCGAGCAATTTGAGGGGTAATAACACTAAAGGATTTAATAGGAATGGTGTGGAGGGTAAAGACACAGTTACTTGCCTGATAAACCTTGTTTTTGTCCAATAGGTTATACTAACTGCGCTCTGAGACAAAGATAACTTTCAACAAGATGGAAATGAACACAATATTTCTCACGTAGAAGACCTGATTTGTCAATCCATTTTCTGAACCATGTATCCCTAAGCAGGAAGGAGGGGATGCTGGAGCCCATGCCAACACTTGGCAAAAGGCGGAGAAACACTCCGAACAGATCACGAGTCCGTTGTAGGTTTGTGGATATTGATGGGACACATTATTGTTCTTATTTATTTAGGATTAGTATCAAAGTGGTGCTCTGGGACCCCGAAACAGTCCATCTTTCTGCTCTATACTTATGTGTTGGGAGTTGGATTTGAGCCAAAATCTGGACCATCTGTTTCCCTGAAGACCGATTTAGATAACATATGTGCTGCCTAGGCATGTAGGACAATAAGGCAAACCTGTTATTCTTTGCCCTTTTCCGAATAAGATATCTGGGGTCAAATCACAGCCCTCAGGACTAGGTTTTTAAAATTATGCATTGCAGCCTTTGCTGTTGTGAGAGGGCTGATCTAGGATCCGCTTGTGCCTTTCAGATCTCGATGAGCACATAAATGGAGGTATGGGGCGGGGTCATCCCGTCTAAGCCGCTTGATGCACATGGGCCCTGACCTTTGATTGCAGATCTTTAGATCAAACGGGAGAAATGGCAAGGAGGACAGAAAAGGTCAGTCCAGGAGGTGCACCTCTGCCTGCTGGTTGCGAATTTGTTTCTTAAGCACATCTGCCAAATGTGTCCCATGCATAGATCACTCTAAAAGGTTATTCTCAAGTGTTGGAACAGACAGAAGTTCTTCACTTTAAAATAACAAGGAAAAGTTGGATAAGTGGAGGTTCCAGCTATCGATGTTGAGCCAATTTTACTGGAAGTTGTCTTCTTGAATATAAGGAAAAAAAAGAATGAATTCAGTTGAATTCAATCCAGATACCATCTGTGGGGTTTGGCTAGTCAGAGCATGCTTTTAGGTGCTCGTCCTGAAGAGCTTACGAATAGATCATTTTAAAGTTGGTATCAGCAAATAAAGGTTTCAACATTGATGATGGAAAAAGTTGTATCTTACTGTCTATTTGTAAGTATTGTGTCTAGCTACAATTCACATTTTTGCACATATGGACACAAAGAGGTGAAGGAAATTTCTGGGAAAAATAAACAAGGTCCAGCATGAGTCCAGTTGCCTCTTCTATCACATAAAATTGACAGAGTTCAGGTGGAGATAGGGAGGAGGAGGAGGAGGAGGATACTTGGAAACAGTAGACTTGACCATAAGAACCCTGCTGAGAATATTATAAGAGCAGGTGTTGAAGCATACAGTCATATTCAGGAGGATGAAATGAAAATGTTAAATTCTGCAAACATTAAGCTCGACGGCCTAGTCTCTGCATGGCAAATATCCTCTAAAATAAGCAAAGTACAGAACGTTACGTGCTATTTCTGTCACTCTCTGCCTCTTTGTTCCTTTCCTTTTCCCTTTTGGTGCTATTGATACCTAATGCCAGAGACGAGATCCAGTAAAAGGGCAAGGATATATGGAGTCGGTCTCCGTCTATTTACCTTTATTTTAAAAAGCCCTGAGGGCCAAATGTCAACCTGTTCAAAGCAAAAATCCTGTTCTGAGTTTCCCTTGCTTTCATCTTTCCATCCACCTCCTCATTTGAAACGTCTGGGGCCTTTTTGGCGCACCAGATATTTAAAGCTTGCACGCGCTCTGCGGAAAATTGCCTGTATTCCCTGTCTGCATGCCATCCTGCTCGAAAGTCTGTCTGACAAAGACATCTCCCGGAGACTTAAATACCAAACAGCACATGCACAAAAGCAATTTACAATAGATTAAGATCATCGGCAGACCCACAAAAGCACCACCATCACAGGGAAATGGAATTAATCTCCCCATGCAAATAAGGCGAAACAGAGAAACTAATTTGCTCTGACACAAATTGCCGTTACATCCTGACCCAGGCACAAAGGCTGACAGCTCTGATGCATTGTTATTGCATTTTAACATAATGCGGCGATGTCCATAATAGTTTTATCTTGAATGTGCCATCTCTGAACAGTTTTCAGAAGTAGAAGGGAAGCGCGAGGGGCTGGACTGAAAGAGGGACTGGGCAGAACAGAAAAAAGCAGGATATTGAAGCAAGCAGGTCACAAAGGCTGCAACAGGTAAGCCATATTGGGTCAGCTGGTGTCCTGGTGGTTATGGAGTTTCCCCTGCAATGGCATTGTTGTGTGTTCGAATCCCAGGACTGTAAGTGGTACCACTGAGTGCCCTTGAACAAGGTACTGTCCAGGAATCCAGTGGTGGTATGCCAAAGGTAGGATTCGAACCCATGACCTCTTGGACCT
The DNA here is from genome assembly GCA_037974465.1 of Brachypetersius altus. Lineage (NCBI taxonomy): Eukaryota > Metazoa > Chordata > Actinopteri > Characiformes > Alestidae > Brachypetersius > Brachypetersius altus. The sequence continues at coordinate 1,553,229 of JBBPDB010000040.1, forward strand.
GAGACAAGCATCCTCCCCACTAGGCCACCACCACCAAAGCCCCTTGTATGCAGGGCAGACACACAACAGCATATAACCTGGACCTTGGGCAACTGAAGTTTGATGAGTAAAGCAAATGTTTCCATTTGACAAAAACAAGGAATCTTACAAATGGCCAAATATGGTGGTGGACGCATAAGGCTGTGGACAGGTGCGCTCAAGAAGCCCAGTGGCCAGCTGGGTATGTCATCAAAGGCCCTCCCAAACAGAAAACTCATCTGAAGAACTGCACTGACTTGAAGACAATCTGATGTCCTTTCCATGCCTTTTCATTTTGCTAAATAATTTGCCACTAAGGTTTTGCTTAGTGTGGCAATGGTACTTGTAGACAGAAAAAGAAGCTGGCTGGGGGGGGTGAGGGGGGTGAGGACTGGTTGGTGGGGTTGGTTTGGGAGGGAGGTTAAAAAAGTGACAATTTATCCAAGGCTGTGAGAAGATGTATGACGACTGTGAGATGGCAGCATTAAACTCTCGGAGTCACTGTGCCAAATCGAACACATTTTTGCTTATCAGTCTAATTAACCTATCTTGAGCGAGGCACCGTCGTTAAATCACCCCCATCTGTTAGCTCCAGGAAAGTGCCATCTCTGCTCCTCCGCCCCCATCTGCAGCGACACGTCAGCAATCAGTCTGATTCATGAATGTGTCCCTCTCCCCAGTCGCCGCTCTTGGAATATTATCGTTGCTAGTCGCAAACTAAATATAATCCCTGCAATATGCTAATTTATTAGCATGACAGCTCTCGCTGTTTGTCTGCCTGCCAGACTCTGCCTTTTTCTCTCCTATTGTTGCAGTTGACAGGCATTTTTCACCTTCAATGTCCCGACGTCCACATTGCTAACGCTCGAAGGCCTGCTAGATTTTAAGCAGGTTATTGTATACATAAGCTAAATTTAGCATGCGAGGTACTGTCGATGCAATGCGCCCTTTATGATCTAGCATGGGAGGGGGGGGTTTAGGACCCCAGCACAGCACAGTGACTTCCCTGGTCTAACACATGAATGTCTTCACTGAGTTTTTGTAAAACTGGGGGAAAAAATAACATCTGCCCTGGAGGGGTCACCAGGCTGGACAGATAACAGTTTAAAAGCCATGGTCCAGAGAGCTGGTCTCCAAGTAGAGCTGACCCTTGGGTTGCCCTTTTTCTGACCACACCACTGCGTCCGTGTCTAATAAGAGCTGGTGTGAGACATTTCTGGCTGCCCTCGGGCCGCGCTCAGCTGCCACCGGTGTCTGTCACCCAGCTAATTATCCAGACCAGGCCTCAGCAGACACACGAGGACACCCTCTATTGCTGAGCCCGCCTTGCAGAAGAGTGGCAGGAAACATCACGTTCAGAGACAGAATAAAATAAAATAACATTCCTAAACTCGTTAGAATGAAATGAACAGCCATTCCTGTGACTCCAACAACAGGAACACCTTGTGTGCAAATGTGTTGGCACCCCCTTTGTGCTAGTATGCAACACAGAGAACACAGGCTTAATGTTACTTTACATTTTTAGGAAACGTTTACATTTATGGCATTTAGCAGATGCTTTCATCTGAAACGACTTCCATTTCCTAACTGCAGGGGACAGGTTCAAGAAGATCAGGAGAGGAGATGCTCTCTGAAAAGAAGTCTTCAGGAGATTTATGAAGATAGCATGTCCACTCATGAAAGGCACACCTTTTAGCCCCATTGAAGTCGCGGTTAACCAAGTTAAAACTGGACAATAAAGTGGGATTTCTCAGATCATGTAGGCCCAAAGTTGAGGATCCCCAAGTGACACTATCATCAGGCTTAATCCTGAGTGATGCTCAATCTTTAGTGATGCCAAATCCAGAAAGCCTAAATGTCCTTGTTCTTTCTGGGTAGGGAGGATGAACCCCCATCACTCCAGGATTCAGGATTAGCATTTTCCTCCAGTCATGTTGAAGCCACCCAGTGATACTGGGAGGCCTAGCTGGCGGGGGTGAGGGTGGGGGAGGATACAGCCTCATTCTTTTCCAGTCGAACAGTCTTGGCTTTGGACACACTAAACTGAGCAATGCAGCTTCGTTAAACACTTGCTCACTGTTGTTGTAGACATGTTACCATAGGTTCAGTCAAACAGCAGAGTGTGTCAGTGTGTGTGTGTGTGTGTTAATCTCGAGGAGCTGAAGTTGCGGCATGAATCGCCTAGGTAACGCACTGTGGAGACATCTCTCCAGGTGCGCAGCGTGTGCCTTCTCAACCTCCCTCACACCTGCTGCAAAGCGAGGCAAGAAGCCCACAGGCGGTCGTGTCGGACAGACCGCAGATGCTTTTCATATTCTGCTCTCGCCTTCATTACGATCCACAGGTGGGAATAACAAGCGTTCTGGGCTTGTGAAGGAAAGAACACGCACGCGTTGGCGCCCACGCGCTCGCCGAAGCACCTTTCCGCAGACCCCGAGAAGCTTCCTATACGGCAAACGAACCCGCAGCCAGGTGCTGGGCTGCCCGTGGGGCCGCAGCAGAAGACGCATTAACCAGGTGGGAAGCATGTAAAATTCATGGGCTGGGCTGGAGAGCTGGTCTGAGGAGAGCGAGAAGGACCCGCCAGAATGGGCCCTGTTTCTCAACCCCTTTAAACTAGCATTTGCTTCCTCGCAATCGCTCACGTACACACACACCACCAGCGCTGAGCAGATGGATCCCGAGGTCCGGGGGTCCGCGGAAAGCACCGCGCCTCTCCTCTGCTTTCCGCCCAGCCTGCGGATTCTGTGTGGGTGAAAAAATATGGCAGTAAACACAGGCTCACGAAGGTCAGAGTAGACAAGAAGATACACAGGCAGCACACACACACACACACACACATCCTCCTCTAAACCAAAGAAGAAATAAAGAAATGTATAGTCTTGACAGATTGCTGTTGCAGATGTTTGTCGTGCCACACTTTTGTAAACCGACTTAATTCAATAAATCGTCCCGTTCAGCTCTTCCATATTCATCAGCTGCTGGACTCAGTCTCTATTCTCAGCAGGGAAAGTTGCTTTGTAAATGTTGTGCCCATGTCCAGTTGTGGAGTAACTGAAAGACAGAAGTCCTTTTTTTTTTTTAAACCATTTTAAATTTAATTTAAGAGTGCTTCAGATCATTTGAGGGCTCTCGCTGTTTGAGGATATCGGCTGACATTCTTTAGATATTGGCCTTTAAAGCCAGGCGTCTGTTTTACACTTCTGTCGATACCACCTTGGAAAGAAGCGACTGTCCTTTTCCAGAAGTCAGCCAGTATCAAGTCTCATAGAGCAATTATAGTTCGCCATTGACAGATACGTCCAACCCGACAAACACTAAAGGCAAGGAAAATTGCACCTCCAGCCTTCTATTCGTTCATCCTGAAGGACAAATGTGCAGAAAACATTTTTCCTGAGGCACAAGTGTCCTGCAGTAGGCTCCCCAGTCCCAAATCTGGAAGTGCAGGGTTGCTAGGAAGAAATCATTCAAAAACCAGTGGGTCTGTGGCCATTTTTAAGGGTCCATGCTTATTACTATTATTGAATAAGTACAAATAATGTTCATTTATGCCACTCAAAGTCTCAAAGTGTCTGGTGGTGCAGCAGTCCAGCCCTATTATTAAAAAGGTAACACTGCGAACGTTGATATCATTACTGGCAGGCATCATTGTGGCCATGAGCCGTCACTAGTATAAAACTGACATAAACTGTCATCACTGTCAATGCAGTTTCTAGTGCTGGTGATACACTGTTACACTAATCAATCATGACAGCATTCTCTGCCTTGACATGTTTATGTCAGTGTAGGAGTTCAAGTAAACACATTTGACCAAAAATGTTGATTTCCTCAAACACTGTGTGACCGAAAATTGCTTTTACTTTTACTTGTTGTCAAGAAAGAATGGGAATAAAGAAGATGTGAAGGTCAGTAGCATGTTTGCAAATATTGAAAAAAAGGATATATCAGAAAAAAATTGAAAATACATAGCCCCATTTAGACAAAAATCATAATTAAATTTAGTGCAAATCTTTTTAATCATGAGAAAATAAATGCGATGGACCGGTATTGAAATGAAGTCATTATAATTGGAGAGATTTTGTTTTGAGTGTACGCTAGATACGTCAATATTTTTTATTTCAAGAAATAAATATATTACATATTACAGGTATATTAGAGTTTTAATTACATAGAAAATACATAGAAATGATCATGAGATTGACTTCAAGGACAAATATCGATACAGCATTGAGGCGTAAGGACTAATTAATACATTATTTTTAGTATAACTTTAAATGTTTATATTGGTTATTAATGTGTGTTTGCACCGCTTATCATTTTAAATGGATGATCCAGGTTAAAAGTGAATGAATGCTTTTATAAAAACACATTTAATCACATTGATCTATGAGGTAATGTGTTTCTATAATGGATATCTTGCTATAGCAAAATTACACGTGTTCTTTAAAAAAGGACACTATTTACAAGGAAGAGTGTGTTTGTATGCAGTTTTAGGGAAGCTGATGTATGTTTAACGGCAATCTTTTTAGGTGACTATTCTAGTATTTATTAGACTCCCGTACATGGTGAAGAGGAAAGCTTCTTTTGTGGCCATGGAAAGTGCTGGAGGTCATGGCATGCCAGACCCTCTTTGAGAAGGTGTTATTACGGCTCTGAGGTTTGTAGTCTTGAGCCTGGCTTTGTCTTCCGTGAGGTGAGCGTTTGAGGGCTGTTTTCAGAGGTGTTGTCAGCTCAAAGCGCCCATCGATTCAACACCTTCATCCCTCTCGTGTGCCGCGATCACACGCCTGCCTCCGCTCACTCTTATCGGTCATGACAGCTGGCACAGAGGCAGAAACAGGTACCGCTCGATTGCCAAGTCGAACTGTTAGCCGATCCTCCACCAAAACGCTTGAAAGTCAACCCTCGCCAAGATTCAAATCGAGCAGTTCTGGCTTTAAGGCCTTTCAGAGGACCAGGAAAGGAAACAGGGGGCTGTCATTTCCAATCACTTCCACTGATCTGGACTTGATGCAGAAACACAAAAATGCCAACTGGTCTGGATGTGCAAGCTGATGGCGGGGGGTCCCAGAGGGCTGATAAGGAAGACCACACCCATCCCCCCAGCCCAGTAACCCCCCACGGGCACCCCATAGCAACTCTGTCTTTGTCAGTGTGAGCTGTAGCAGCTTGAACAGCTCACTCGCAGGGAAAGTGCACCGCTCCTACTCTTCCGCCTCCCTCGGCCACGCTGTACTCCAGCATGGAGCAGCAGCGCCCCCTGTTGGTGCGGTTTGGACAGAGGGAAACATATGGAAGGTGACTCTGATGATGCAGCATTATTCAGTGACTACACACAGACACACACATTCAAGCTTGTGCACTGGCATGTGTGCCCCACACAGATGTTAAGACTAAAAATACACAGCTCTGGAAAATAACAGAACTGAAAAATGTTTCATGGTTTTATCTTTTATATGTTGAACTGAACAGCTTTGCCTTCATTGCTGCTGACAATATTTCTCCTCATTTCCAAATAAACATATTGTTCTTTAAAGCATCATTTTAAGGGAAACGACAAAAACGCCAGAATAAGAGAAATGTTGAATTGGAATTCTACGTGAAAGACCAATACAAAGTGGTGTACACTTTTTTTTACAAATAAATAACTGAAAAGTGGGGTGTGCGTAATTATTCAGCCCCCTGATTCAATACTTTGTAGAACCACCTTTTGCTGCAATTACAGCTGCCAGTCTTTTAGGGTCTGTCTCTACCAGCTTTGCACATCTAGAGACTGAAATTCTTGCCCATTCTTCTTTGCAAAACAGCTCCAGCTCAGTCA